>CAJVPY010002533.1:0-15938 GCA_910591965.1 Dentiscutata erythropus | reverse complement strand
GTATTGTAAAATCATTTTTTTATGTGTTTCACACCGTGTGTAAAATCAGTTGTGTAACAACAACGTTCCCTCCTGTTCCTAAAAACCGCAGCCGGAAGTAGTATTATTAAACTATTGATAATTTTATCGTTAGTACGTGTGATTGCATTTTTATTGAAGAATACTATTGACTATTCGTGCATTTTTATTGGTCAATAATATATAGTTCCAGCGGGAATAATTCGGTCCAGTGAGATTTCTCACTGGAGCCATTGGAACACTGGAAATCTAGATGTCCGGTGGGTTTCCAGCTTCCATAATTTTTATTTATACGATACATAAATATAATGCACCCTGGGAGATGGACTTAAGTTTTGTGCAGAAGTACGAGATCTAAATTTCTATTTTTGGTACTTTAAGCTTGACATAATATAATGCTGCTAAATACATATGGATAGCAATGTTGGTACCAATTTCGGAAAGTTCGTCGTATCATGCAAGGATGCGTCGCCCTATGCCAAAAAAAAAAAAAAAAAAAGAATATTTAGCAATCGAATTAATTTAACAGAATAATAATGTACTATTGCGCTTTGCAAGGAATGACCCCTGAAGATTACGATAAAAATTGAAGATCTTGCATATTTTAAGAATTCTGATAATCGAACAACAATCTAGAATCTCAGAATTTCCTTGACCATCGTCACAAATCATCTTTTTGCAAAGCTCTATAAATTCTTACCATGATCCACCAAGAATTACATTATGTTTGCCATCAAAAAAATCAGAAGAATATCCAGGATACAATTTACTTTTAACAAACCCAGGGTATTCTTGAAATTCAGTAGATGTCCACGCCCACGCATTACCTATGCCATGAATGGAATTATCCAACGGGACATCGGTTGGGTGCCAATGGGCAAATCCAAAATTTGCATCCAAGTTAGGGTTTTGAGAATAAGTATCATAAAAGCAACGTAATTCTTCTTCAGTGGGCAAACGCATCTTTGTCCACTCGGCATAACCTTTCGCTTGTTCATGACTCAACAATACTGGCCAATTCATTGCAACGTCCATATCAACAGGTCCAAAAATGGTCTGAACTTTATATTCAAATGATGAAAGATCTACGGGAACCCAAGATAATGGGTACTTCTGATTTACAGTTGTCTTCATAAAATCCAAATATTCTCTATTAGTTACAGGACGTGAATGAATCTTAAAAGATTGTACAGTGATTTTTCGTGAAGGACGTTCATTATCCCAACCAAATGGTAAGTTTAACTGGCCCGCGTCATCAAGATCTTCATTATCATCATGACCAAGAGTAATGGTTTGTCTCGGCATTGTTAGTAATTTTGCATCTTGAGCTTTAGTAACGGCTGGACGAAACTTAGGGATGATAACGCCTTTTGGAGGTAATAGATCCTTGAATTGCACCAACATATAAAAAATTGTTTCAAGGTGCATTGCTTCATGTTCAAATGTCATCCACAAGACACGACCTAGTGAACGTGGAATTGGCTTATCCTTATAGGCATCGTAAACACTTAAAAGTCTTTGTCTAACTTTATTTTGATATTCGAAGATTGAACTAGGTTTGGGCCATTGTTCAGGAACAAGCGGATGAGGATTACACTTGGACGGATCATCCATGTCAGGATCAATTCCTCGTTCAAAGATAGTGGCAAAACTTTCTGGTTCAGTAAATTTTTCATGAAAATATCTAGCCAAATTATTATCGAGGAATGAAGGAATATGACCAATATAAAAAATAAAGGGATGCCGGAGGTAAATGGGTTTCAAATGCATTTTATCTAATGGAATCATGCTCGAAGATACCGTATCCCATGATTTCCAAACTTCTTTCCATTCTTCGACAGTTGGTACAGATCCTTTTGGTTCTTGAGTACGAGTAAAGAAGAAAGGAGGTTTATAAATCAAATGAAGATCATATTGGGAATCAGAATCAGTCCAACTTTCCACATGAGCTAAACGAGATTCGTAAAAAAGCTTTGTAGTTTCCGCTTTATTATATTTATAAGCGTATTCAATTCGAATAAGTTCATTTTCTCTCAAGTTGATTTGGGTTTTTGTTTTATTGATGTCATTAGGGACCAAAAATTCTAACACTTGATCTTTCTTGGACCGATAATATGCTTCATGTCTGCCCTTATCTTCATTATAGGTTGCAAAATAATCAAAGTCGTTACGATTAACAAATTGCTGATCTAAAATAACATTTAGATGATCCAATCCATTCATTATAAACTCAGCAGTGATGCCTTGAGGATCGTTGTAAGCGGTAGCAATTTTTTCGGGATGGTTTCTCCTATCGATTCCAATTATAAACATATCACCAGGATTCATCGCTTTCTCTTGGATACGATGGATAAAGCTTGCACCCTCGTCTCTACTTGAATTTCCAATTGAGGAGCCTAACCACATGATAGTTTTTTGATTATCGTTTGGTAAAGTTGCGATAAAATCTATTCCATCTTCGTAAGTGCCGCAAAGACCAACGAGTTTAATATTTGAAAAAGATCCCAACGATGCTAAAGATTTATTAAGCTCCTGTTCCATAAGATCAAGAGCATAATAAGTAATATTTTTCTTCTTCTTTTCCAGACTATTGAGGATAATTTGAGTTTTACGCAACGATCTGACATATATATTTATTTATTTAAATTAGTTGCATAATGAATATTCTTAAATCATGACTAGGTGACTACTGAAACATTGCACAACATTCCCATGCAAGAAAAGTTGAGACAATTTTTCATGAAGATTTGTAACAAATGTTAATTGATGGCAGTCATTAAAATATACAGTCACCTCTCTCTAAATCGAACTTCAATAAACTGAACATTTTAAATCAAACATTAAATTTCATTATAATGTTAGTTTTTAAAAAAAAACAGTAAATTTTATAAAGTGAATTTTTAGATTAATTTTCTTAATAAGAATGGTAAGTTCGATATAAAGAGAGTTGACTATATGCAAGAATTTATTCTTACCCGGCTCCAAGTTCAATTAAACTACTACCAGAGGCAATGTATTCGGTAAGTTGATCAACATATTTATTCAAAATATCGATCTCACAATTTGTTAAATAATATTCGTCAATGTAGGTTATCTTATCAAAAAGCTGTAAACCACGGTCGTCATAAAGAATTATTGTAGGAATTACTTTCTCGTCATTTTCTTTCGAGTTAAGACCTTTGATTATATCATTTATGAGATTTTGTTTTGTAACTTTGGTTTTACAAATATTGATTATAGAAAACGATTTTATCGGCATGTTTTTAACCTACGAAAAATAAAGGTTATAATTATTTATATAAGTTTACACGTTGTGATTTTCGTTTACAAATATTGATTTAATTATTTATACTTTACCTTTGATGATTTAAAAGTAGTAAAAAAAAAAAAAAAAAAAAAAAAAAAAAGATTCTCTCGCACAACAGCCTCCAAAAGTATGTCACTGTTGCACAAGAAAAACAGATTAACATGAGAGACGCCAAAAGAAAACAAACTTCGGGTTTTTAAATTTACAAATTATTGGAGCCAGTTATTCAGACTTTTTGTCCGAAGTCTTGTTTGGCGTTGCAATAATATACTTTTGAGGTTACTGCACGTACGTACTATGACTAAAGTTACCGTGGAGCAGTAGATAATCTATTTATAAAAAAATCCGTTCATTATTCTAGTTCGATTTATATATATATAAGTTGATTTATCAGTTATATAAAGGTAACACGTTACATGTATGTCATACGTATTTACGATATGAATATCAGTAAATTGGATAAAGAGTTGCGTACAATGAAGCTTAATTTCAAATTACTGACATAAAATTACGTAAAATTTCGGTAATTATTTTCCAGAAATAATTAATAATGAGCTATTTGCATTATTATTATCATTATAATTAGAGCTCCTAATAGGTTAAAGTCAGACCTGGTTTAACCGACCGGACTCAAATTTATCGGTTACCGTGCCACTTAAAATTATTTTAGTAGGACAAATTTTTTAAATACTGCTAATTCTGATACACGAGTCTCGAATGTTTTATGTATATCGACCAATCACGAAAAATGAACGAAAACAGAAAACATATAGGTAGTCTTTATATGGAGGTAATTTACACATATGACTATAAAATGGTATGATCACGTGGGTACATGACTTTAAGCGATCCCTCAAATAAGGAAATTGAAGGGTCGGTGATACGTATTGATCGTAACTAATTCATGAATAATACCAAGAATTAAGTTCAAATATTGATTAAAAACGAAATTTGTATGTAGATATTGATATAATAAGTGAAGTTTGTTATAATTTCAAATGTTAACACGACGTATGACTCGAGCAAATAAGTAAATTCGTTATGGCTAAGCCAGATTAACTAGCTTAGCCGATATGACATTACGTATAATAAGCATACTGTACTGTGAATACCCAAATATAGTTTCCAATAATAGGAATAATAGCGATAGTATGAATTAAGTCCTTTTCAAACTAATTGGGATCTGGTACGTACGTAGGAAAATCACCCTTCAACAGAATACCGGTTCTTATTTATATGTAAATCATCTTTTACTTTATTAATTCTATAATAAGAACTAGTATTCTGATCTGTTTGTCCGAATTTTCCCGATCGGAAAATCTCGAAGGGTGATTATGGGTTCAGATTATCCGAATCTATATATATTACTAATCTATATTAATAATAATCTATATTAAATGGCGTGTGTATCTGTCTTCAGGAATGAGTTGCACAATTATGTAAATCTTCACGGGGCATAGGATCGATTTTCCGTTCATGTGATTTTCCGATGTCTATAATAGTTAAGCAAAAAATTAATTTATATTTGGGTTTGGGTTCGGGTTAGGGTTTATTATAGCAAATTTCGTGCAGAAAAATTTTTGTTAGGCCCACAAAAGCGATTTACTAGTCTAAATGTGGTTTTTTGCAAAGCAAACGTTTGATTTTCTTTACGTTACACCAGGGTTGGCAATGGAGCCAATGGAGTGAGTTACACCTGATCCTGATTTTTAATTGATTAACTGATGCCGGGAAATTACGTGAACGGAAAATCGATCCTATGCCCTGGCGTTGTTAATTGGGGACGTCTAAAGCGGAGTAGATTCTTATAATATTTATTTTATCAAATTAACTTGTTATCTTGAATTAGAGTTGGATCAGGGTTTAGATAGTTATATATAAGCAAAGTTGTCTTCACCCAAGGTAGGTTTAGACTGCTATTTTTTGTATTTTCAAGTTTTTCGGTTTTTCGGTTTTGCTTCGTCGGCGATCATCAAATTTCTATAATTTTATCGGTCTAATATCACGTGATTCTGCACCGCTTTAGACGACCCTGTTACTTGCTATGAAAATGACCCTCCGAGGCTATGTTGATTTTGTGAATAAAAATTAAATTTGCTAGCCATCTAGTAATCCAATTTGAATAAACTTTTTTTATTTTGTAAATCTCAATTGAATCTACAAATTAAAAAAAAATTCATTCAAATTGGGTAACTTATATGGCTGTTAAATTTAATTTTTATTCACAAAATCAACATAGCCTTGGAGGGCAAGCATATGGGTCGTTTTCTAGGAAAACCAATATTTGGCACTTTCTGGTCAATTTTAAGATTTTGGATTCAAATGAAAGTATTCATTCTTGTTTATATGAAATTGATTTTTTATTATACATTGACTTAATAAATTATTGAGATTTTTAGATTTAAAAAAATTTTTCTTTGAAAATTATATGTTCTAAAAATAGATGACAATCAAAAATTATCCAATAAAATTTGACTGATTAAATTGTGTGATATAAACCTTTTTTAATATCACATTTTTTGTATTTTGGATGTTAACGCTAAAATTAAAAAAAACTTTTATTTGAATGATAATAAGTGTGTTTCAAGAAGTTTGATTACAAGATATAAAATATTTTATATAAATAAATAAGGTTTTAAATATTTACAATTTATCTGTAATATCAAATAAAATAATAAAATCTGAATAAAATCCAGACTTCACTTAAATTTAGTTTTATTTGATGATACAAAGTCAAGAATTAATAGTTACATGTACTGTATATAACAGTTTAAAAAACATATTTAATGTTATTAATATAAAGAGATTGTAGCTAAATATCTATACGATTGATTGTTACTAGTATTTACTCTCCAAAAAAGGTTATCGCTAGCTAAGTATTTAAAAGTTTAATTGAAATATTAATGTTTTTAAACCTACTTAATGCACGATTAATTTTTTTTTTTTGCCAATTGCAGATTAGCAAGAAAGTAAATTTCTTGCATAAATCTTGTTTGAGAACTGGATAAAATTTTAAGAGTGATATAGTTTTTTGTTTGTCATCTAACCAGATAGCTAAAAATATAATATTTTTTTAAGTAAAAATAATTACTTAATCCATGGTGGTTTTAGTTTGGAATTGTATATCTACATATTGTCTTATTTTATAATAAAGATATTCTTGATGTGCTTTTGATAATGCTGTTAAGAGAATTTTTTCAAGAACTTCATAGATGTTAAATTTATTTTTTAAAATAGTAAATTTGTTATAAATACCATGTGCTTTAGTTTGACAAAAAACTTTCTCTGGGTTTTTAGAAGTAAATAAAAAATGTTTATACTTCGAAATACCAGGCAATTCTTTAAAATGCGGGTTTAAAAATTTAGAAAAATTATAGTATGTCTATCCTTCATTGTTATTATATCGTATTTCTTTATTAGCACCATTTTTTGTTGACTTGTTAATTATTTTTTGAACATCATCAACTGTATTAATAGTTGTTTTCGAAAAAGTGTTTAATGTTGCCAAAATATCCATCACATATAAATTTCATATGACCTGTTATCATGAAATTTACTTCAATTGTATCGTACATTCCTACTAGTATAAGCCAACACCAAAAATATAATGAAAGATTATTTTTATTTTGTGCTGCACAATTATCACAAGTAATTTTTAAATGGTTTTCTTGATTATAAAATCGGTATAATCCATTGTATACAAGATTTAATATTGTGTTTGCTTCTTTATTTATACCTTGTGGAAATTTATTTTCACTGATTATATAATTTAATTGTTGAGCTGGATTTTAACCAGTATTACAGATACCAAAAATATGTGCTTGAAATGCTGATTTAAAATAAGTCACACCAATTTGTTGAGGAGAATAAGATACGGAAATATTTTGTACCCAGTCATAACATATATGGGCTGTATTAGGTAGAGTAATGCTTGTCATTATATTGTTACAATAATATTCTCATTCTATCTCTGCATCTTTTTTATGATTATCTAATTTTTTTTGCAAAAGTTTTTTTTTATCATCATAATTTGCACTTCTAATTTGTATTTTTAAAGTTTTGCATAGTTCACATAAATCTGTACCAGATGACATAAATTTAATATGTGAAGTTAATTCTTTCCAAAGATATATAAAGCTTAAATAACTAATTTTATTAAATAGTTTGTCTGGAAATATATTTAAACATTCTATAAAATCTGTATACACTTTAGTATAATCTTTTTCCGTAGGTAAATAAATAATAGATTTCTGTGTATCATGTTGTAAGTGTCAACCAGGAGAAGGATATCCATGGATATTAGCATAATTTATTATAAATTGATGAACTAAAGTTGATACATTTTGATCAATTTTTGTTCGACTTTTTACATCAGAAATTCGTTTTATGTTACTATGTAACCGTTCAACCAATCCTTCATTTGTAAAATGCTTTTTAATTTGAGTAAAATGAAATTCGCCAATTCCAATTAACTTGAGATTTGTATTTTTATATAACTTAATATCATTATTAAATTGATAATTAAATCTTCGTCCAATATCTTCATTTGTTTGATTATATTCAAATGCCATAAATTGACCCATTAAAACTAAATCTAATTCTTTTTTATCTAAACCATGAAACTGCATATGTTGTTCAAAAAAACATTGAAACCCAACTTTTTCAAAGCATTGTATAGTTTTTCTCATCCGGCATTCACAACTTTTAGACTGAAAGAAGTTCCATAAATCTTGTACAACTTCTTGTACTAATTCGTTATTCTCATACTTATCCAGGCCTAATTCTTCTAGAAAAAGATTTGGTAAAGACATCTTTATATAATTTTTAATATTGAAAAGAAATAAATCTTATATAATTAATATTTACGCAGACTTTATTTCTAAACGCATAAAATATATGATCAGTAAATAATCACAATTAGTAATCACATCTAAAAATAAATCAGCAAAATTTTAAGTAACACAAAATTTAATCGCATTTTTCTCAAAATTAAAACTACCCTTCAATCTGTGGTTTTGCTAGAAAACGACCCATGTGGGTGTAGATCGGAAATCACGTGAACGGAAATTTGTCCTCACGTCGTTTTTCAATTTATCAAAATTTATCATTTGTCGACATAAATGGCATACCTCGTAAATTGCTTACTTGTATACTTCCCTATGACTTGTACCTGGAGGCTGTTTGAGAATTAAAATTACTTTTTAAACATAGTTTATTTAGAATCCGGTTAGCGTTTATAATTGACTGGATATCTCTCAGATTATCTGGATATCAATAGTAAATGGTGTTACGACCGGTGGGAGAGCTTTATGGTCTTGGACCAATTTAGCTTCGAACGTGAGCAAATAGTGGTTAAGGTTAAATGGTTTAAATCGATAAATAATTACAGGTAAAGGTTTCTCTTTATTAACATAAACGGGAGTATCATAATACCAAATACTATCAACAATCGTTAATAATCATTCTAACAACCGTTATCCCTTTCATAAACTGAAATCACATCTTTATATATCTTTAATTCGTATGAGGGTTATCATCCTCGCTCCGGATTGGAACTAAAGTTTATTTCAAAATAGTATTTTACATTTTAGTTGTTTTTATAAATTCTGGGACACTTGAAAGATTGTCGATGGCCAAATTATTTCGAGTAACTTAGTGGCTTCTACTGTAACTTATCGATTTGGTCATTAGAAAGCAGCTTTAATTGCTGGACTAAATTTTTTATAACCATCTCTATAGTTACAAGTGTATAAATTTATTTATATAAATCTTTATATCTCCTTATTGTTTTTCGTTTCTCGTTTGCTTTTTTAATTTTCTCACCAACTCTGTTTTTCAAAATAATTTTTATCAAATTCTTACTTTTTTTGCATTTTTTCCGTAGCATTAGTTCAATCTTATTCATTTTTCAACTACTTCATTTTTATAACATCTGCTTATGAAGTCTTGTTGACGGTAATTTCAATGTATCCAACTATATTGACAACTAGATAGATAAATTCTTTTGACTATCTTGACAAAATACTTGATATATTCTACACAAATTATAGCGAAAATTGAATCCATATCTCTATAATCTCAAATAATAAGGCTTATGTTATCTTACAAATAATAATAATTCTTTCTTGTCATAGATAGCTTGTTTTAAACCGTCATTTTTGAATGAAAGTGACCTATCCAATAAAATTAAATAAAGAATTAATGTATCATCGCACACTCCTAGTCTGATTAATAATAGTTTCAGTGAATAAACATGGGTGTCGTCGGCGGTGTAACTTGTACATTTATATACCGTATACTTCCGAAATTAAGCACCTCTCGGAGCAATTTTTATAGCCAAAATTCTCGTGATCTAATAATCGGATCTACGTAATTTTGGTACCATTCGAATCAGCTTGTCAAAACAATTCGAATGGTACCAAATCCGATTATTAGATCAGGAGAATTTTGGCTATAAAAATTGCTCCGAGGGGGTGCTTAATTTCGGAGGTAGTGCCCCTAAAGAGTCATTCGGGCCTGAACCCATATTTATTCGAACAAACTCGGGTTTGAAAATCTCTACTATTATTTTTATTTATACTGTACTTTTCATGCTCATTACACTTTTACTATTGATTACCCGTGATTTAATCACCTGGGATCATGTGATAAATTTTCGGTTTTATGTTCTGGGGTCGATTCAGGGACGATGATTTTATGCGGCAATAAATATCAATTATGCATGCAACAAAAGTAAATTATGCACTTTTATGCGCATATGATTTTTCTTAATTATGTGAGTATTTTGCTCCCAAAATTTATGATCATGCTATGTCTTACACATAAAATGCGCCATTTTATAATTTAGTATGAAAGCTGCCTTTCGAAATAGTTCGGAACTTACCTCTAATTTTTTTCTCGACCTTGCTCGTAATTTGTGTTGATTGATTTTCTTTTCGGAACAACACTTGGAGCCAATTATGCGATAATTACTTAAATAGTGCCATATTTTATACATTATGCAGCAAATCTAACCTGTTATGCGGTTTTATGTGATTTGCATAAAATTATCGTTTTTTTTGATCCCTTTCGGAGCACTAATCATTGGGTTTCGGAGTTAACTTATTTTGGAAATGATAATATTAATAAATTTATCGTTTTCGGAATGGTTGAGAATAGCGGGATTTACAAAAAAAAAAAAATTTTTATGCGAATACCCGAAAACCTGAAAACCCGATTAGTTTAGAACACGTAATCGATTCCGATTTACATATGCACTCGCATAATTGATTAATGTTCTAAACTAATCGTGTTTTTGGCATTCGCATAAAAAAATTTTTTTTTGTAAATCTTGCTATTTCAACCACTTCGAAATCAGCGATAAATAAAATCATTGGGGTTTCAGAGTTAACTTATTTTGGAAATGATAATATTTATTTCCTTAATGATTACGTCAAAATTTTTCCACTGCCATGACGTAATCAGTAAAAATTTTAATCGGAAATATTACGGGAATAGGAACTGTGGGATATAAAAGCATCATATTCACAACAGCCCGTGAAATATATAGTACGTACGTACAAACATAATAAATTTAAATGAAATCATTGGGGGGTTTCAGAGTTAACTTATTTTGAAAATAAGTGGGTTTGAAAAGTCCTACTTTTGTTTTGAAATTTCGAAATCAGAAAATGAAAAAGGAGTTATCCGGAGATAAAATAAACAAACTTTTTTAATGATGTATATTATATCCTATTATACGTATAAATAGGCTAGATCGCTGATTACAAAATTAATATGTCACTAATTTAATTCGAAATCAGAAACCTGAACCTTAGGTCTGAACCCTCCTATTATATAAAAGGAAGCATTATATTTTTATAATGCAAAATGAATTAAATAAAAATTGTTTTTTTTTAACGTGTAATCATCTTCTGTGAACTCTATTAAATTAACACATACTAGTTCTAGGAAAACTAATATTCCATTCGGACAAGTTGTGTCCATTAAGGATCTGTATCTGCAATGTTGAATTAGATTATTAAATTTTTATTTTATAAATTCTTTGCAAAATTTAGTCCGTCAACTTATCAGATATTGCAAACTATTTCTGTTTCACCAATTTGGTAAAGTACTATTGCCGATCCCCGATGCACATCTTAACAGCGCATTCTTGTGGACCTCTTTCTTCCTAAATCTTACCGTTTATACGAATAAAAGTATTAGGAAATTATAAACTTAGCGGTGCACATAAAAAGAAAAATAAAAAAAAACTTTAAAGAATAATATAGCACTCAAAGCATGGTTTCTTTTTACAATTTTGCAATAAATTAACAGGCTGATGACAAAATTAAGAAAAAAAGTTTCCTACTTCAAAGTTTTGTCTAAAAAAAAAAAAAATTTACAGTACTCATAATTTTGGTATAAGTTTTATTTAAATGCCTCACTCTAACATTAACATTAAAATCTTATTAACATTAAAATCTCCCTAGCATGACCACCAAAATCGGTTACGTAATAGCTAAAAATTTTTCACGTTATGAAATTTGAAAGGAGCTAACTTCAAAATTATATCAAATTTTTATTTTTATTACGTGAAAAAAGAAAAAACAAAGTTCTTTCAAATCTATTTGGAAAATATTAATATCAAACTTTATGTGTATAACATGAATTTGAATTTACTACCAAATAAAAGTGTTATTATTTTGTTTTGGATTTGTTAGATTTAAATTCTTTATATAAGACTCTTCAGAATATTATTAATATTAAATATTTTATTTAGAGGATTATTTTTTATACCCCATATTTATTCAGCAACTACTAGGCCAAATTTGATAAGTTTTTTTTTTTTTGATTTGAAATCTATGGAGACATAGAATTGAACCCAAAAAAAGTTCATTCAATTTAACTTGAGATATTTTGCTCAAAGTTTTAAAAAAATCAAACCCGAATTGTACTAAAATTTCTTTAAACTTTGATGAGCGAAGATATCTCAGCAATCACCAGGTCAAATTTAATAACCTTTTTTTTTATATGAATTCTATGGATTAATAGAATTGAAATAAAAAAAGGGTTATCAGATCTAACTTAGTGATTGTTGAGATATTTTCATTTAAATTTTTTTTAAAAAACTTAATGACTATTAATACAGAAGCTATGCAAAAATTTCTAAACTTTGAGCGAAAATATTCATCTATCAGATCAAATTCAAAGAATTTTTTTTATTTGAATTATATGGATCATAGAATTTAAATAAAAAAAATTCATCATATTTGTTGCTGATTTATTTTCACTCAAAAGTATAGAAAAATTTTGATGCATTGATAGATGTTTTGAATTTTTTGACGAAGATATATCAGAAACTACCAAGTAAAATCCGATGAATTATTATTTTTTATTTGTATTCTGAATTCACAGAATTCAAATAAGAAAAAGTTCATCAAATTTGACTTGGTGGTTGCTAAGATATCTTCGCTCAAAGGTTAAAAAATTTTGGCACAGTTTGTTTTGATAGGCGCTTTAAATTTTTTTTAAAACTTTGAACGAAGATATCTCGGCAACCACCAAGTTAACTTCGATCAACTTTTTTTTATTTCAATTCTATAAATCCATAGAACTCAAATAAAAAAAATTTTTTATCGAATTTGGCCTAGTGATTGCTGAGATATCTTCGCTAAAGTTAAAGAAATTTCAGTACAATTTGTTTTGATAGGCATTTTGATTTTTTTCAAACATTAAACAAAGATAACTCGGCAATCCCAAGTCAAATTTGATGAACTTTTTTTTTGGTTCAATTCTATGTATCCATAGATTTCAAAAAAAAAGTTCATCAAATTTGTCCTAGTGATTGCTGAGGTACCTTCGCTCAAAGTTTAAAAAAAATTTTAATCTGCGGGGGTATGATTAATAAATTTGGGGGTATAAAAAATAATCCCATTTATGCTTAATTCGATAAAATCATAAATAAGTTATAATTTCGAGAGTTTTGTAATGTTCTGAATTTCCAATTCAATTTCTTTATGTAATTTGTCATTTTCTGTAAAATGTCATCAAGAACAGTTAAATTAATTATTATATAAAACTTTGCATTATCAGGTGATATGTAAATTTTTTCCCACAGGGTTGTTTCAACTTCTTTAATTAACAAATGTTTTTGAAGATCATTAATATGTATACCGGGTGTCATAGGCAGGCATTCGTATAATTGGCTGTTTAAATCAATTTAGTTTTGCATTATTTATACAGTTTAAAGTACTTTTTTAAAAAAAAGAAAACTACTACAAATAAACAAAAAAGAAATATAGAAAGTTTTATTAGGGTTGTAGGACTCCACTATTAAAAATAATCAAAATTCTTTTTTTAGAGAAGTTAGCATGATGATAACCTAATTCTAACTACCTTTAAGAAGTCACTATTATGCTAACTTCTTTAAAACAAAAAAGAATTTTGATTATTGAGTCCTACAACTTTAATAAAATTTTCTATATACTTCTTTTTTGTTTATTCTTCATGGTTTTCTTTTTTTATTTATTTTATTTTTTTTAAATATTAAAAGGTGAGGCCTTGCTTATATCTTTATTGAGTAATTTATATAAGTAAACATAAAGAAACAAAGCTAAATGAAGACTTAATTCATATATAAATAAATAAATATAAACTACATGACAAGAATAAAAGCTCAGATTAATTATTTATCTGCAACCTAAACCTACTAGAGTAATCAAGACTCACCTAGATTTGAATAGTTAATATATGATTGGTAGGAATACTGAACTGGATTCATAAAGTGGATCAGATATTAAATTTACATTAGCAAGCCCAGCTGGGGGGGCAAGAAAAGAAATCAGAATGTAGTTGATCAGGTAAGTTACATAGATAGTTATATGTAAAAGTGTTATGAGTTTTAGTATATAGATAAGTAGGAGATTGTTGGCTAAGTTGAGTAGAGGTAGAATTTGATAATACCTGATGTGCTTTTTTCCAAATAGAAAAGTTAATACAGTATGGTTTCCATATTTGTTCATAAATTTGGTTAGAATTTTGATAAAAATTTTGATAATTAGCTGTGAAGCAATTGAATAAAATAGGTCAAATAGTAATATGCATTGGATAAGCAAAAAGAAATAAGGCCTTTAAGAGTAGAGTGAAGAAAGTATGGATAGAGAGTAGAAGGGTGAAGAGAAAAGAAAGGGTAAGGTGAAATTGTATATAAGTTTATAAGAAGTGAGATCAAAGTTGGCATTAGAAATAATTTCTAAGATAGAGAAATAAATAATTTGAAATAAGAGATTATAGTGAGAATAGGAATACTAGTGAAAAGGAGAGTCAGAAAGATTGTATTGAAAACAGTTAGAAGATAAGAATAATTTAGATGATATAGAGTGAAAATAAGAGTATATAGATAAACTATTAAGTAATATTTTAATTTTAAAAGATTTAAGATGACTAGTTTAGGATTAGTGAAGTTATATGAACATTTTTGATTATTATTAAAGTAGAACCATGTGGAGTTCAAATTAATAAGATTGGAAAAGTGTAACCATTCATTAGTGCATCTTTGAAAGGACTATATAGAGATAGTATTAGTATTGCAAATATTTTATTGAAACATTTGGAATAGAAATTTTTTTTTATTAAAGGAAAAAGGAAGAGTTGTATATATTAGAATAGTTAAACAATAAAATTAAAGATGTATAATTATTAGCAAAATAATTTGCTAAGTTATTGAAAGTGTCATCACTATGGGCTTAAACTTTGTGAAAAGTTAAATCAATATTATATACTTTAATAGAGTTAATAAGTATAGCCAAGTTGGGCAAGAAAATATTTAGTTGTAGAGTGAGAAGTTTGAAAAGCTTGTTGTACTTGGAGATAACAGAGTAGAAATCTGTAAAGATATTAACAAAAGAATTATATAGAAGAGTAGAAATAGCAAAAAGGATAGCAAGAAGCTTAGCTTTATAAAATAAGAGCCAGTTAGAGATTTGAGCTAAGAAGTTGTGAATAACAGAGTTATTGTAAACTTGGGCCTATCCAATACCCATAGTACATTCTTTGGTACCAAGATTTTTGACAGAGCCATCTGTATAGAAAGTAAACTGTTGGTAAGATTGATTAGCTAAAGCAATTTGGAATAGATTATTTGAGACAGTATTGTTATAGAAGAGAAGTGAGGTAAAAGAGTCTACATTATTAATAGAGAGTTTTTAAAAGTAGTAGAATAAATAAGATCAATATAGTTGGCATTAAGTTTAAGTTGATTATTAGATTTTTTACTCAAGGAATGAGTAAGAAAGAATTGAAAAAACTTCAAGTATATAGTGATTAGAAATACAAAATAAGTTTAAACTGAAGCCTTGACAAGGCTTATAAGTAATAGAAGGGAGAGAGTAGCAGATTGAGAAAGAAGTATTAATATTATGTTGCCAATGAGTAATAGTAGTGTTGGAATCCATTTAACTAAACATTTGGATACTTAATTTAATTGGTAGGTGCTAAATCCAGATGTTTATCAAAATATCAGATGCATTCAGATGATCATCTAAATAGTTATATAGTTTTTTTTTTTTTTTTTTTTTATTCTTTGACAGTCTTGTCGGTGCTCAAATACAAATTATATTACTATTAGACTACA
>CAJVPY010002532.1:0-15940 GCA_910591965.1 Dentiscutata erythropus | reverse complement strand
ACTTACATCAATTATGTCTTGGTTTTCTTTGATACTAGTATCTTTAGCTGAAATGTAATACTCACTTCCACTCCACTCTAATCTATTGTGAAAGTAATATGGTACTGATGCCTTTGCTGTTTTGAGGTCTTCTAATGATGCGAAGTAGACTAGAGCATTCCTACTAGGATTATTGTTTTTATTGATGAGATTAAATACCATCTTAGCTTTGAACCTTCTTAGTTGTCTAAGCAGAACCGATTCAAGAGCTAAGTTTGGAATATTCCTAAGCATTAATCTATATTCTTTTCTTTTTTCTAATTTCTTGACATCAAATTTACTTGCTGTAACTCTGTTTGTCTTTTCTTCTTCAAAATATATAGTCTATACGTTTTGCAGATTTAGCTTTTGTTCTTCACTTCTACAAGTAATTTTTATATATACTGCTACTGATCTTTTCAATATACGCCATTCCAATAATTCTACTCTTCTGTATTAGTTAAAACATCTGATTCTTGCTATGTTTACTCCAAAAGGTAAATCCCAAATTGTAGAGTATAACTCTAAATTTCTCTTTTCTTTATGATAATCAGTTTTACTTAATAGGTTTTTATTTTGGGGCAATGTATTTCTAGGCGCCCATATTGAGCTATGTATATCTTTCTTTTCTTGAACTTCTCTTCTAAAATTGAGTTGATTTTCTACATTTTGCTTCATATCAGTATTTATTTGCTGTTTTGTCTCTATATTCATATTGTTGAAACTTTTAGCTAGAGATATTAGTTTTGCTGTATCCTCTGTACCGTGATCTGGTGTTCCACTTTCTGAGAAGATTAATGAAAATTTATAGTCCTCTTTTGAGTCATGACATTGCATTAGCAATTCCTTATCACTTTCATTGAAGTTTAATTCTGCATTTTTGATATAATTTGTTTCTTTCTTTTTTGAACCTGTGCTGCTTTGTATGTCTTCGTTATGTATTCTCTTTCCAAGTACTGAGACTGGAGATTCTATGTCTAAATTCATTTCTACAGATTGGCCTATAGCTTGCACAGAAACGGTTTCTATTTGGACTTCACCTATAAGTTGTGCTTCTATCTCTGAAATTTCTTTTCCATTATCTCTTTTACCTTGGATCCATTTATAGCTGTCTAGTAGCCCTCGTATAATACCAATTTGTTCTGGGTGTGATGCTTCTATGAAACTTGCTATATCTTTGTCTATCTTAAGGGTTAATAATTTTTGTTCTTTGTAAATTTTCTCAATTTGCTTTTCTGGATTGTTGTAGAAATTCTTTAAATCTGCTATTCTAGTCATTTTGTCTTGACATCTCTATGGTTTACTACGTGCTTTGTTTGTGTTGTTTGTTTGTCTACTTGATTTGTTTGTTTACTTGCAGCTTTGTTTGTTTGTTTATACTAAAAAGAACATGTGTCACTGTTTGTTGTTTTGGTGTAACAATTGGTGATCTGTTTGTCAAAGGTTTGCTAAATTCCCACTTTTTGTGTCAAAAGTTGTAAAAATTTTGTAAAGTTCTCAGTTGTTGCCAAATTTATTAATAAAATATACTATCTGCTTCTATAAGAGTTTCTTTGTTTTATGCAAAGGTTTCTTTTTTCTTAGAAGAGTTTTTTTGTAAAATAAAATATAAAATAAAATAAAATAAATATAAAACTATATAAAATAAAATAATTAAAAATGCTGTAGTTAAAAATAAAATAAATTAAAATAAATTAAATTAGGTAAAATAAATATAAAACAAGTAAAATAAATATAAAACATAAAAAATAAAATAAATTAAAATAAATTAAACATGCAAAAAAATACTAATAAAAAACAATTAAATTAAATTAAATTAAATATGCAAAAAGTATTTAAAAATTTTTAAAAATTTAAAAATAAATAAAACTAAATAAAATAAATTATATTAAACATGCAAAAAACAATTAAAATAATTAAAAATAAATTAAATTAAATTAAATATAAGAATGTATAAAACAAAATAATTAAATAATAATTAAATATAAAATACTTTAAATTAAATAAAATATAAAAACATGTAAAATAAATAAAATAAATTAATTAAACAAGTAAAAAAATATTTAACAAAATAAAAAATAAATTAATATAAATGCATAAAAAAATAAAAATAATTTAAAATATATAAAAAAATTAAAAAAAATAGATAAAATCGTATAAAAAATTAAAAAATAGATAAATTAAAAATATATAAAAAAATAAAAAATAATTTAAAAAATAATTTAAAAAATATAAATTAAAAAAATACAAAAAAAAAATAAATTAATAAAATATATAAAAAAATAAAAAATAATTAAAAAATATTAAAAAAATGATTTAAAAAAATATAAAAAATTAAAAAAAAACTTAAAAAAATTAAAAAAAATTAAAAATAAAAATATATTAAAAAATAAAAATATATAAAAAAAATAAATTAATAAAACGTATAAAAAAATAAAAAATAATTAAAAAATATAAAAAAATAATTTAAAAAATATGTAAAAAAATAAAAAAAATTAAAAAAATTTAAAAATAATAAAGTAATTTAAATTAAAAAATACAAAAAAAATAAATTAAAAAACATATAAAAAATGATTTAAAAAATATTAAAAAATGATTTAAAAACATATAAAAAATTAAAAAAAATTAAAAATACATAAAAAAATTAATTAATAAAACATATAAAAATAAAAAATAATTAAAAAAATATAAATAAATAATTAAAAAAACATATAAAAAATAAAAAATAATTTAAAAATATATAAAACAATTAAAAATAATAATAATTTAAATTAAAAAATACAAAAGAAAATAAATCAATAAAATATATAAAAAAATAAAAATAATTAAAAAAAATAAAAAATATATAAAAAAAATAAATTACTAAAACATGTAAAAAAAATAAAAAATAATTAAAAAATAATTTAAATTAAAAAATAGATAAAAAAATAATTTATAAAAAATAAAAAATAATTTAAAAAATATAAAAAAATAATTTTAAACCGAATTTAAAATTATTAGAACCCAATACAGGTTTAATTCAGGTTCATTTAAACCACATTCAGGTTTGGTTGAACTCAATTAAGGTTTGGGTTCGGTAAAACCAAATTTGGGTTCTTTGAAACCCAATTTGGGTTTCTTTTGAACCCAATTCAGGTTCTTTTACCCAGTTTGGGTTCTTTTGATCTCAATTCAAATTTTTTAACCCCAATTCAAGTTCTTTTGACCCCAATTCAGATTCTTTTGAACCCAATTCAGATTCTTTTGAATTCAATTCTGGTTCTTTTGACACCAATTCGGGTTCTTTTGACCTCGATTCGGGTTCTTTGACCCAAATTCAGGTTTTTTAACCCAAATTCAAGTTCTTTGACTCAAATTTAGGTTCTTTTGAATAGTTGAGGCTTAAAAACAAAAAATATTAAGAAACTTGAATCCAAGCAATACAAAGTTCTAAAGTTATTGTAATTTAGGCTTAAAAATTAGCAAAAAATTAGAAACTCGAACTCGAGACAATACCTGAGTCTTAAAAACTAATAATATTGAGGCCTAAGAATTAGCAAAAAATTAGAAACTCAAACCCAAGACAACATCTGAGTTCTAAGAGTTAATATAATTTAAAAGCTAATATCATTGCAGACTAAAAATTAGCAAAAAATTAAAAACTCAAACTCAGACAATATTAAGACCTAAAAATTAGCAAAAAATTAAAAACTTAAACCCAAGCAATACCAGTCCTAAAAGCTAGTCTAAAATTCAAAATTTATTTTTTAAATTAGCCTGTAATTAAAAAACAAAATACTCAAAGATCTTATTTGGAGTTAAGGTCTCGTAGTCTAGTGGTCTAGACGAATAACTCTCTATAGACAAGATTAACAGTTTGATTATAGCTAGTAGTAATTAATTTAATTAATTATTTTTGTAATCTTCAGGAGCTTTTGAATGTGAAACCCTGTAGTGGTAAGACTACGTAATATACATATTTAGCCTATAAAGAATTTTTGGAAGGAGCACTGAGTCATGAAGAAATCTAAGTACTGCGTGTGATATGGTTACAAAAGGTTTATTGCAGAAGGCTGTGCATGTGAATTTACAATTTGCAAGGTAGTACTAACAACTCTAAAGTGGCATCGGGATCTTGATTGGAAGAACGGCTATATGTGATATATTCAGAAGTAATGAGAGAAACAGTGAACATAGTAAGGAGCTGTGGTAAAAGGATGGCTTTACCAAATATAGAACACCTCTGGTACAAAAAAACAAAGAAACCGGCTAAAAGAAACTCTGAAAAGCATAGAAACAAATGATCTAGTAGTACAAAAATAAAGACAGCTAGGAAGTAATGTGTCACACAACCTATATAGAAGTCAATGACAAAATATAGCAAAAATGCAAGTTCTGGGTTACTGGCTTGTAACAGTGATTAAATAAAATACATCACTCCTGTCTTAAGGATCTAGACTTCTGTAACACCATACTAATAGGAAGTACTATAAAAAGAATGATAGCCTAATTTGGTAGTATATAACACGAATATCTGAATTGACATGAAATAACATTCTAGTTTGGCACAGGTAACTATTAAAATACGGCTAGACTCTTAAAGTAACTCCTCTAGAGACTCCAAACTAGAAACATGAAGAGCGCCTACTCGAGAAACACCAATTTGAAAGTAATACAAGAACTGAATTAGGAGTAATGTGATAAGTGATGAGAGATGGAAGTTAGCCAGTGGGTGTTGTATAGTAGTATATATGTGGGATATATATGATAAAAATAGGTTTGGGTTTGGGAACTATCCAGTGAGTTTGAAACTGGCCTGTTGTGAGATAGTTGATAAAAAAGTAAAATCTTATATAGCAGGTCATATATAGGTACTCAAGTTAGTAACCAAGTAAGCTAATACTGTATATATATTAGATAGTTGTAACTTTACTTGTGATATTTGTAACCAAAAATTATCTAAATGTAAACGTAATAAACAGTAGAGACAAGACTGCCGAATCAAAAAAAAAAAAAAAATAGTCTTATTCTGGACAAAGCATAATAAGATATAATAAAAGAATCATTCAGATTTTTATTATAAAGAAGAAATTATTCAAATAGAATCTAAAAATACAAGAAAGGCAAATTCATTGGGTTTATATATATAATAGCTAACTAGAATACCCCAATACATACAATGAGACAACTTAACAACAAGTAAACACCTAATTGTTTATGAATAAACTATTGTACTCTTACATGTTATGAAGTAAATTAGAATAGAAATTGATTATAGTATTACAATGCTATGGCCTTCTTGTAACTATATAGCACAATAACAAAGTCACTTAGTGTAGAGATCTTGCTATTGAAATATACATGGGTGGATATGAAGTACACTTAAATATCCACAGCAAAAGACAAATAGTTTGGTATTAGGATAGTGTATTTTAAATCTTTATTTATTATAGAACAAGAGAATAACCTCATTTAGAGATTCTAGAGAGAGTTATATATTACAAGAGAGAGAATTCATAAAGCTAATTCTATATAAGAGAAAGGTAAGAACTTCTAACTAAGGGTAGTGTCATTTATCACCTGATTTTTTTTTTTATCAAAGGCTTACCTCTCCCTCTAGTTTTTAATATATAATTGATCAGGTCTTATATATAAAATTTCAATTTTTTTGACCTCTCCCTCTCTAGAAAATCATTTGATAATTGTTAGCTCTCTAAGCAGAAAGGGCAAATGCACCCTTTATATATCTTTTACAGAATAGAAGAGAAAGTTGAAGATAATATAACATTGTAGTTGAGGGAGTTGAGAAATGTATTGAGGGAGTTGAGGGATGTGTTGAGGAAGTAGAGAAAGTTGAGAGAGTTAAAAAATATGTTAAGAAAATTGAGAGTCATGTTAAGAGAGTTGAAGGGGAGTAGAGGGCTATGTATAACTTTAGCTATATTATGTACCACAGTGGCTTTAACTCTAATATTTTACCTAATAAAGTCTCTGTTAATACTTATGTTAATAATAATATATAATACAAATATAATAATAAATATTCAATATAAAATACAAGTTAATAAATATAAAGAATGAGAACTCTTCCCAACAATCACCTGAACCAAAATTTCTACACTAACAGAAAACAAAACAACTTATGTTGGAGCATTGTCTATACTATAAAGTATAGTAGGATAATACAAGAAATAGTTTTTATAAAGGTCAACCTATTGCCGGGAGACTCCTTTATTTATTCGGCAAGCAAGCCAAAAGCGTTGGAATACAAGATAACTGGCAGAAGAAGGTGCCCTGTATACAAAATTTTGGTGGGGATTGGTACTCTTCCATCAACAAAAGTTCTTGTAGCAAAACAAAGAGGAACAACATAAGAACGAGTTATCCAACACACTCCTTTAGAAATTTTACAAGTACAGATAACCAAACACCTCTTTACACTCTCTTGCTATGTTTTGGAGTTTTTCGAAAATTTTTGCCAAAAAGTGAGAAATCTGGTGTACCCCAACAAACGATCTGCATTGTGTACTACTACTAAATTGGAAAGAAAATCATGAAACAGTCACGTGTAGTCTACGACGTATGGCTCTACGTGTGGAAATAAACAAATATTGATCTGTTGGGTTTGTGGTAAAAAGTTTTCGAACTATGTTATGATTACATATATTATAGGTAAAACTAGATTATACATAGTATATAATTTTTTAAGCCTTGCATAAGCAATAATAGTGCTATTAGAATTTGTTTTATTTCTTTTTGTTTTTTGTTTTTTCTGTTTCGGTTGGTGGCTGTTCCTGGAAGAAATGAAAGTTTCAGAAAGGAATAAGTCCACATATATTATTGGTTAAAACTTTAGTAGTTTTATGCATAGTATATAATTTTTTAGGCCTGGCACAGGTATTATTAGTGTTATTAGGTTTCTGTTTTATTTCTTTTTGTTCTTTTTTTTTTTTGGTTGTTTCCTTATCTGTTGTGTTTAAAAATTCTCCTCTTACTTTAAGCCGTCAGCTATCTCTAGAAAGAAGGAAAAATTAGAAAGAAATAGATATAGTTCTGATATGGTAGTCTGATAACCATGCTAGAGCAGTACTTTAAATGCAGTTAGCGCCGTATGTGGGTATCTGTTGGCAAATATCAATGCGATAACCAAACTTGGGCACTTTTTAAGAAGCAGCCAGGTTTTTGCCAAATGCATATATTGATTGTAAAACTTGAGCCATTGTTTAAAGTATTCAATAAATTTGTATGAGGTTATCAAAGTGAAAAAAATAAAAATAAAAAATAAATATAAAGCTAAATAATATAAAATATAAATATAACTATAAATATAAACTATACTAAACTACTTTATATTTAAAAATCTGGTTTACAATATTTTCTTCTCTTAAGTTTTTAGTTTACCAAAAACCTTATTTACATCTATGCTATTTAATAAATTTAACTAACTTATTAAATTCCTTAATACTTAAATTATCAAAGTTCTAAAGCTCCATAGTATTGGTACTGAAATGTTGTATGTATATCTATTACTATGCATGGTTATTATAACTAGTGATTTACAAATAATGGTTCCAGGATATTGTAGTATTTACAAATCTAGTGAAGTTCTACATGTTTTGCATTTGTACCAACTATATGCAAAAATCCTGCTTTGCAATGCTTGGCAAATTTTGGTAAAAATTTTAGCCAGGCATGTGTTCTGATAACTTCTTTGTCTTTTTCTTCCTTAAAATTTGTAAGAACTCCAAACTTATTCTAGATTATATACTAAAATTAGATTTAAATCTTTCTAAATTACTAATTTTCTTCCAAATTTGTAAATCACATCATTATTGTTTGTGATTTTCTTTGTTGACATCATGTATCGATTTTCTTGGCATGAAAAAACTTGTCAATTGTTTTTAATTTTATTTATATTTGTTTTTTTTGTATTTATTTTTCAAAATTTCTATATACAAATCTTTCTTTTAATACAATTCCTTTTTATTAGTCTTTTATATAAAAATTTTCTTATCTAATATTTATCTCTTTTCATTTCTTTAGTTTTAAATTTTATTAAAATTTTTCTCTTGTCTTGCTACTGTTTTTCTTGTTGAAGGTGTATATACTTTCGAGCTGTGTACTCAGCTTCATAAGTTTTATGCTTGCAAAGGTAACCGCTAGTCATCCACATCTAGGTAAATTGATAGTTTTTTGTGCTTGGATGATTGATTTTTTTTATGACTTGCATGATTGATTGTATGGCCCCAGTAGATAATTTCTCTTTATTTCTTCCTTTTTCTTTTTCTATAATCTTATTTTTAAGTATATTTACATAGAAAAAACATTATTTTTCTAATGACTTCTTGGTCAATCTTTAGATGTCTAAAACATCATGAAGCCAGTCGGTATTTAAAATAGTCTAAAGATTACAAAACCAAGTTACAAACTTGCAAGTGTAGCTTCAAAAATATGATCTAACTAAGCTAGTGCAGCAGAATTTTCAAAACAAAATTCAGATAGAGATTGCAGATAAATAGAAATAGATTGATAGTTCAAGTGAGTAATTTGAAAACAGAGATTGATAATTTAGAGACAGAGATTTTAGCATTGCGGAGTATTTTAAAGGGTAGTCAGAGTTTTAGTTTTGTTGAGTTGGTAGTTGTTTTTGTTCTTCTTTGTTCTGTATTCTATTTTACTTTCTTTTTCTTAATAAATTTTTTGGGGTTTAATTTCTAAGTTGTATAAAATTTCCAAATTTTGTTAATAAAATTTTGAGCTTTAAACAATCAAATGTTTAAATCTAATAAATTTTTAAATTTAAAATTTTTAAATGTCTAAATTTTAATAAAATTAACCAAATAAAATATATTGTTGTAATATTTTTCAAGTTTACTACTGTTGAAGTATTGTTTTAAAAATTTGGCCTTTTTTATTTGCTTTGAATAATAATACTAATAAAATATTAAGAACTAGTAATAATCGTTTTATCATTTCTAACCAATAAGATCATCAGATTTAAGTATATTTCGTTTATTGTAATTAATAAAGCATATATAATATAATTTTCTAATTCTAAGAAAAAAAATTTTTTTTTCTCTCTTTGTTAATACCAACAATATTAAGCAATATCAACAACAACAACAACAATAATAATAATAATAATAATAATAATAATAAAATAAAATACCTTGTGTTCATATCTCTTGTGCTGTCCAACATGCCAGACACAATGAAAATAAGGCTTTTTATGAGGCTTTTATCAAGGCTCAAGATTAGAATATAGGTAAATATTCATTAACTTTTATAATTGTTTTAAATGAAATATTAACATTGTTAATCTATTTTTAGATTGTAGTATGAAATTAGATCTTTAAAAAAAAGAATTGTTGTGTTGAAAGCGAAGTTGGAAGAAATTTGGGTTTGGAAGGCAGAGTTGGTAGAAGAAAATTAAAAAAGAGATGAAGAGTATTGAAGGGTTGTTCAAGAGAAAAATCAGTTGTGTGTTCAGATTGCTGTATTAAAAACTTGTATAGATAGTAGTTTTATAGATTTAGATGAAGATTTTGATCTTTAAAAATATATATATTTTTCTATTTTCTCTTTTGTATATACATATTTTATATTATTACTTTTCTTTTTCATTAAATAAAATAAAATAATAATAATAATAATAACAATAATAATAAAAAAAATCAATTATTCGAATACTTCAACTAAGAGCTACACTAAACTTGGTATCTAGCAGGTAGCTCTCTTAGCTAGTCTTGAACCTGGATTTGCATAATAGTAGCTCTTTGCTATAACTATTAATCTATAATTCAAATAATACTAAAAATTTTAATAGCACTTCTTATAGATATTAATAGAAGTACAATTATGTATTAATTTTCCTTTCGAATCTTCTTTAAAAAAATTATGCATGTTTATATAAGTGTTGGGCTAAATATCATAATTTGGTGTTTAATCACAAATACTCTTTTCGTAAATAAAATTAATAGGTGATTCACCAGTCACCTAGACAAAAAATTTTTTTTATATATAAATTTTACTATAAGTGCGAATGCATAGTGTTTCCATTTAAAACTTTTTTTTATATTAAGTAAATTACTTTTTGACTTCTAACAAAAGTTGTAGAGCTTATCAAAATGTATTTAATATCTTTTTAGTATTAATACATTTTGATGAGCTCTACAACTTTGTTAAAAGCTAAAGAGTAATTTATTTAGTATAAAAAAAAGTTTTAAATAGAGATGCTGTGTATTTGTACTTATAGTAAAATTTATATATAAAAAAAAATTTTTATTTAGATGACTAGTAGATAATAATGCAAATAGCTTGGCTTGGCTAATGGCTTGCATTAACTAAGCTGAGCTAATCTTTCGGCTCCAAAGATCAAAACAAAGCCGTTTGTGAGCCAATTAATCTTGAGCCGAGCTGAGCCGCAAGCCGCTACTCTATAAGGAAATTATCCAATTAGACACGAATATGAATTTCTGATATTTAAAATTAATACGTACCAATACTGATATGTATAAATTTTCTTAATATTAATACTATTAATTTTAACCAAGTGTGCGAATGTCCTCTTATTTTTAAAGAAAAAAAAGATCATATACTAATTAAAATATAAACTTGCCTGGAGCGTAACAGTAGTCTCAAGTGTGAAAAGTATAAAAATATAGTAATCTACCTCTAGGTTAAAACTATTTTAACTTTAACTTGAAATCAGCTAATTTTAATTGATCAAATAGATCTAAACTAATATTAGGCGATTCAAATGTGATCTTAAACAAAGTACAATATCAGCAAAAAAAATATGCATAAACCTCTACAAGTTTTTACAAAAACATAAACTTGCAAAAAACTTATGATTAGTTCGAAATATTACATAGGGGTAATAATTATATAAGTTTATGCTATAGTACATCAGTGAATTATATATATAATCTTACGTAAATTGCTATAATATTTTGATACAATGCAAAATATTACAAAATAGATCAAATAAAAAAAAATACTCCTTTGGAGGTTGCAGGATCGCAGGAGTAATAATTTCACATATTTTGTGATGTTTTCATATTGTTTTGCAATATTTTGCAAATTTTTGAAAATTTTCAAAATACTGTTTATTAGTATGCTAAGGTATTTGGTTACAAATGTCACATGTACAATTACAACACTCTAATGTATTATGAGATATTGGCTCACCCAGTTACTAACTTAGTACCTATATGCGACTTGCTATATGAGATTTTACCTCCTTAATAACCACCCTGCAACCAGACCAATTACTAAATCACCGAATAGTTCCCAACCCTATTTTTATTATATATATCCTGCTTATATACTACTGTACAACATCTACCAACCAACTTCTATCCCTCATCACTTATCACATTACTTCTAATTTGGTACTTGTATTACTTTCAAATTGGTGTCTTTCAAGTGGGCACTCTTTGTGCTTCTAGTTTGGTATCCCTAGAGGAGTTACTTTATAGGCTTAGCTGTATCTTAAACAGTTAAGTTGCCAAACTAGGATGATATTTCATGTTGATCCAGGTATTTGCATTATACACTACCAAATTAGGCTACTGATCCTTTTATAGTACTCTCTATTGGTATGGTGTTACAGAAATCTAGATCCTTAGAATGGGAGTTATGTACTTCATTTAATCACTGTCACAAGCCAGTGACCCGGGACCTGCGCTTCTGCCATTTCGTTATAAACTTCTATATAGATTGTGCGACTATTACTCTCTAGTCTGTCTTTATTTTTGTATTACCAGATCGCTTGCTTCTATGCTTTTCGGGAATTCTTTTAGCCAGTTTTCCTTGTTTCTTTGCACTAGAGGTATTAAATATTTGATAAAGCTATCCTCTTACCACAGCCCCTTATTATGTTCACTGCTTCTCTCACCACTTCTGGATATACTGCATATAGCCATCCTCCCAATCAAGATCCCAATACTGCCTTAGAGTTGTTTGTGCTACCTTGCCAATCATGAATTCACACGCATAGCCTTCTGCAGTAATACCTTCTGTAACCCATATTATACACAGTGCCTAGTCTTCTTCATGGCATGGGGCTCCTTCCAAGAATTCTTTATCAGCCAAATATATATATCACATGGTTTTACTGCCACAGGGTTTCGCTCCCAAAGATTACAGAGATAATTAATTAAATTAATTACCACCAGCTATAATCGAACCGTTGACCTTGTCTGTGGAGGGTTAGGTATCTAGACCACTAGGCTATGAGATCCTAACCCAATTTAATATAAAATTTTTATTTTTTTATTTATTATTTTAATTAATATTACATACTTTATTAAATATTATATATTATTTTTATATTATTTAAACAACTTTTGCACTTTGTCACATCTAATTCTATTTCTATATACAAAAAACTAGCCCTATATACTTATTTTCACTTATGCCACAGTTAGCTATTATTTTCACTTTTTTGTTTTCTATTGTTTTTGAAAGTGTCAGAAGTCATAGTTGGCGCAAGGTTTTGAAAAGTTGTTGTTTTTTTCGCAAAGTGCCGAAATAAAATAAATTAATAAATAAAATTTAAAAATAAACAAAAAAAACAAAAACAAAAAACACGAAACAAAAAAAAAATAATGTGAAACCTTGCAAGAACTTGCAAAAACTAGCAAAAACTTGCAAAAACTTGTACTTATTTCTCTAAAGAAGCATTCTTAAAAATTTAGAAATTGCTAGGGGTGTGTTCTTGAAAATATCATAAGTTGTAGTCGGAATGCATAATGTTTTGAAAAGTTTTGTTTTTTTCGCAAAGTGCCAAAATAAATTTTTTTTTTTTTCTTTGATAACTGCATACTAAAATTTTATTAAGATTTAATATTTAATACAAGACTAAACTACTTAATATTTAATTAGACTAAAAGCCGGCTATCTCTTAAAGATGCCCAGCTTTGGTTATTGCACTGATGATTGCCACTATACCCTACATGCAGTGCGGCGTATTTAAAGATATAGGCTCAGCTTCCAACACATCAAGACCTCACTTTCCTTTCAAATTCTTCTTTCTTTTCAAGGGGCACAAGACAAAAAGATGGAGAAGTTTAAACAAAGAACCTACGAAAATGACCAAAAAAAAAAACAAAAAAAAAAAACAAAAAAGAAAAACAGATTGCAAAAAAAAAAAAACATAAAAAGAAATCTAAGATCCTAAAAGCACTATTATAACCCATGCAAGGCTGGTAAAAATTGTATAACAAGTGCAAATATATCTCTTTTGTAAGGCTTCGCCTTAACATTAAAATTACTTTCTGATCTTTCCACCAACTCCAAATTGCTTTATTGCCTATCCTAATTCGTATCTCGAGCCAGATGCTGCCGTTGTCTGAGGGTTACACTTAACTTAACCCAAGAAGGACCCGTATCTCAAGCCACCTACTGCCGTAATTAGAGTTTTCAGGCCGAGTCCCATGAAGTAGCACCATATCCGTCTATAAACAAACACGTGGTTGCATTCTGCTAGTTCATCCAAATTTGAGATGTAAACAATGCCGATCTTTTGAAGAGGGTAAGCCAAATCTCTACATTTTATCAAAATTTTTTGGAAGACCGACGAGGAGACAAGAAAAAGTAAAAAAGAAACCACTTGATCAAATAAAAGAAAGCAGCTTGAGAAAAACCCATTCTTTACTATTCCCCAGTTGTTTCGCAACTGATAGCTTTATCGACAGTAGGCTTGAACTTCTATCACCTCCACCTATTCACCAAAATTTCGTATACAAGAGCACCATCAACTACCAGTTATCTTGTATACTGATGCTTTTGGCTTGCATGTTGAATATATAAAGGAGTCCCTAACAGGTAGAGAAGGTTAACCTTTATAAAAACTGCCCTGTTAATTCATCTTACTACAGGTTATTACTACTCTCTAATATCGAAAAGGCTTTTCTTTTTGTTAGAAATTTTTGGTTCAAGTGATTATCGTAGGGTGTACAATGGGCCGGGTTGGACCGGGTTTGCCTGTGCCCGAACCCAATCTGTTAAATCATGAGCCCAGCCTGGGCCCGGCCCAATTCATTATAGGACTAAAAATCTAGGCCCAAGTATGGCCCAAACAATGCTTAACCTATATAAATTACCGGGTTTAACCCAGCCCAAGCTCAACCTGTTTTTACAAGCCTAGCCCGAGCCTGGTCCAATTAACTTATGAGTCTAAAAATCCAGGCCCAGGCCCGGCCCAACCCGCAAATTATCGGGTTTGGCCCAGCCCATTGCACACTCTAGATTATCGAAAAGAGTTGAGCAGCTATGGGCCAAAATAAAATAAATTAATAAAAAAATTTTAAAAATAAACCAAAAAAAACAAGAACAGAAAACATGAAATGAAAAAATAAATAAAACGAAACCTTACAAAAACTTATAAAAACTTGTAAAAACTTACAAAAACTTGCAAAAACTTATATTCATTTCTTTAAAGAAGTGTTTTTAAAAATTTATAAATTGCTGGAATGTGTTCTTAAAAGTGTTAGAAGTCATAGTTGGCAAGTGCAAGGTTTTGAAAAGTTGTTGTTTTTCTCGCAAAGTGCCAAAATAAAATAAATTAATAAAAAAAATTTAAAAATAAACCAAAAAAACAAAACCAAAAAACACGAAACAAAAAAAAATAAAGCAAAGCCTTGCAAGAACTTGCAAAAACTAGCAAAAACTTGCAAAAACTTGTGCTTATTTCTCTAAAGAAGCGTTCTTGAAAATTTAGAAATTGCTAGAGATGTGTTCTTGAAAGTGTCAGAAGTTGTAGTTTTTCACAAAGTGCCAAAATAAAATAAATTAATAAAAAAATAACCAAAAAAACAAAACAAAAAACACAAAATATACTCCATATCAAAACTCTTTCTGGTGATCATCAAAACCAAATTTTTCTACTAATAGAAAACCGAATTTTTTGTTGGAGAGTCGTGGCCTACGTTGCAGTTTGTCTAGAGGTTAACGGTTTTGCTTTGCAGGACTCCTCTAAAAAGATATTTGGCATGCAAGCCAAGAGCGTTATTATACAAGATAACTGGCAAAAGGTGCCCTTGTATAAAAAATCTTGGTGGAGTTTGGGCAAAAGGCTCAACTTTGTTGACAGAGCTTCTAGGTCATTACTTCAAAGAAGAACACAGGGGAAACAACAAAACTTTTTCTTTTCTAAAAGTCACACTCTTTCTTTTGGCTTTGTTGGTTCCTTTTTCTCTTTTTCTTGCCCTCCTGTCGGTTTTCCAAAATTTTTTACAAAAATTGGGGATTTGGCTTACCCCCTCCAAAAGATCGGCATTGTTTACTTTCCAAATTCGGACTGACTCAGTAGAATGCAACTATGTGACGTGTTTGTTTACAAATACGGTACTACTCCAAGGAAGTCGGATCGAGACCTTCGGTTAAAGAGATATCCGAAAGTGGTCATAAGTTGAAAAATTTTATATGTTAAGGCAAAGCTTTACATTAGAGATATACAATCGTTGTATTTGTTATATAATTTTTTCAGTCTTGCACAGGTTATAATAGTGCATTCTGGTTATATAGAGAGGTGAAATCCCTCTCAAACTATTATCTTTTTTTTATAAAATATTTTTATTTTTTTCATTTTTTCATTTTTGGGTTTTTTTATTTTTATATTTCATTTATTTTCCCCTACTCCTTCCTTTTTTACATCTCCTTTTTAGTCATAGTTCGTTTTTGTTTTTTATAGATTTTTTGATAAGATAATTCTAGCTTGTCCGCGAGTTAGTACAATGGGTTGCATTAAGGACCGTAAGGTAACTGAATGAAGTTGGGCTTGTAGTTCTATAAATTAAATGCATATAGTTTATATATATGTTATTAATAAAAAGCAAAGCCACGGTTCACCCTTTAACTACGTAGCATTACCAGGCAATAGCACATCCATCCCCATTCATATCCTAAACAATCTTATTGAAGATGCTAACTGCAACTA
>CAJVPY010002531.1:0-15945 GCA_910591965.1 Dentiscutata erythropus | reverse complement strand
TTTTTTTATTATTATGCTTGGATTGAAATTTAACAACCGATTACGTACATGATTTTGGTGGTGATACTAGGTGCGTTCGCGTAACCATTGAGCTCCTGCCTTCGGGGACATAAATTCAAAGCTAGATACTTTTTTTATTTGTCATCCAAAATGTTAATCCCATGATTTTTCGGATCATAGTATTCTCATTTCTTCTACCAAATAAAACTTTTATTGAATGCTACACATCCAATAACTATTTATAATTTTTATTAACCATCTACACATAGCTTTGATCTACATAGTTTATCGCGCGCATCCTGTCATAATTTTACAACATTCAAATTTTTTTCTTATAACATAAATCATTAAAAAATAATTTAAATCTAATCATAATGTAACTTCTATGAAATTCATTTACAAAGTTATGGATACGACGACGCGTTAATGCTTATGCAAGTTTCATCAAACTTTATGCATCTTTGACTTCGATTACAGTATAAATGAATGGAATTCATGTTTATGCAAGTCGCATCAAACTTTATGCATCCTGACCTCGACCAAGGTATAAATGGATGAATTTCATGTTTATGCAAGTCGCATCAAACTTTATGCATCTTGACTTTAACCACAGTATATATGGATGAAATATGAGGTTAAAAATGTACAAGCACCTGAAATCAAAATAAACAAGTGTGAAGGGCTCCGGGTTGAACAATTATGGGTTTATTTGCAATGCCTTGGGTAGAAAAGTAGATGATGTGTTGCCTAAAAATATTAATAAAAAAATTGTATTGATAGTTTAAAAACATACAGTATACGTATACCGTTATTACGTATTTCATGTTGTAATAAATGAGTTCTGCCAAGGGAAAACCTGGAATCATGTTTATCCCGAAATTTCATTTTCATAAACAGCTTATACTGTAAGAGTTTGATATTGTCTATTTCTATAAGCAGAGTTTCCGTAATTAAAATTTCAGATTTTTCCTTGGCGACGCTCAAATATCACGAGTACGAAGAGTAATTGTTACACGAATTATTGTCGTTTGCTGGTTTTTAATATATTAATATCGATATAAAAATTGAACTGTTCTTGTTTTTTTTTTGTGTGTTTTGCTATTACTTATAACTGCTAATTCTCGAGCTTTGAAATGCATGTAAGTTATCGAAATATTTTTTAATGAAAGTCAATATAAAATCGTTAATACATAAATTACAATTTTCATTATCGTCATGCCACAATGATTATTTTAAAATGTAACAACTTTTCTCCTTATTATCATTGATTTATTCATTATTAATATTTTATTTATTAGTAATCAAACTTTGAAATTGTAAGATATGCATGTATCTTGATTCTGTCAAATAAAAGTTAATGACAAAATGACGGTAACGGTAAAAATCTCAATATAGATATAGCATTGATGAGTGATCATCTGTTACTACGTATGCTAGGGGGGGGGTATGATAACGATGGTGCAGGTGGTAGGATAGTAATTTCAATTTTTTTTATTATTTAACGGAAATTGGCGTTTGTGTAAATAAGTAAATTTACACTAATAAAATTATATTTTTTAGACTTTTCTTAATATGATTTTTAGCGTAACATTGCGTATATATACAAAAAAATAAAAAGAGCGTTGTACGTTAATAGGAGAAGTATAATTCAAGAGATACTACACTATGTTTTGCAATTAGATTTGCTTTAGACAACCCGAGTTGTTATGTATAACCCTTGTGGAAGAAACTATCGTATTGGAGAAGAATGATATAATATATATGTATTAAGAATAAGGGTTAAATTTGTGTTAAATAAAACTTTATATACTCTAGTTATATATACAGTATATATATTTAAAAATGAAATTGTTTTTTTTTGTATACTGTATATTAATATATTTATTTGTATACTACAGTATAACAAAAAGTTTGAGTAACTTATAAGTCAAAAATATGTAACATTAAAGAAATCTTTTAATTAAAAAATTAATTTACAATTTCCTGGCAAGCTAAGTTCTATAGTAAATTGCTCTTCCAAGTAGATAATACTGTATTCAACATGTTAATAATTAATTGTGATTTCTATACCATACTATTCTCATTCGGAGAAATCGATCACTAGATCAATCCATCACAATACCTACTTTGTTGTAATCATTTAGTGTCTAGCTTTTTTTTCATGATGTATACAGTAGCTAGTAAGATATTTTTACTAATAAATACTTATTGCTTCTATTTTAATATACGTTAAACTTTAAAATATTTAAGATTCTTATACATACACTACATATATAAAATGAGGTAGTCTGCCCAAGGAAAAATTATTTTTCAGGGCATATTCAAACCTAAATTTGAACTGGCAACTTAAAAAATCAAGTTCCTTTTATTCCTTAAAATAGTAGAAAGTTTCTGAAGCATTCTATTTAGTTCAACAAAAGATATATCTTACATTATCCGCAGGATTAGGCACTTTGATGCACCATCTGTTCCGGTCTGTTTAGAAAATTTCACAATTAATATATATTTAGCAGCATTTTAATCTAATATGTATATAGTGATTGGAAATTACCCGGGCTATCCCGGTCAAGAGAGTCCAGAAAGTTCTTAATTCTGTAATTGGATCATTACCGTTACTTTTTAGGTTTAATTTATTTTTTGAAATTTTTTTATTATTTTTTTTCTTGTTATATTCACTATATAACTAACTAATCAGCGTGATTAAAATTAGATATTACATCAAATTATAAAAATATCTTTATATCATGCTAGTCGCGTGAATAGGGGTGATTAAAAATAAAGTCCATGGACTTAATAGAACTTAATAGAACATATATCCTCAAATAAATGAAGGAAATTACGCAATATATAGTACGTATATAAAGATTTATGAACTTGAAATGTATAGATTATATTAAGTATCATTATGTTTCCCTATTAGATTAACAAGAATAAATCAGAAGTATTGCGTAACAATTACTTTATATCGATATATTTCATTGGGGGTCACCAGATTTCTAGTCACATGGATAACCCGGATGGTGGGTTCAACTAAACAATTTCTATAAAATTGGATATATTAAATTGGAGCCAAATTAAAATATTTTTATTTATTGACCAAATTAAGGGGCATATTCGTTGATCGATAGCCATCCGGACACTTGGCACAAAATCTATAAAATACTGGATATATAAATTCTTTGGTATGATATATATATATATATATATAATTATTATAACGGTTGGTTTTTTTTTTACTTAAATTTTAGAGTAATACAAGCCCGGAAATATATATAGAATAATTAATGTTTTAGTTTGGGGCTAATTTCATTATGGTAAAGACTAGAATTTCGATCTATGGTAAAATAAGTTTGTTATAGATAAGATAGGTTTCCGGTATTTTTCAGTTTTTGGATTTGCTAAATCATTTTACGATCCTTTATGCCCAACTAGTTCCTTTTTTAGGGGTTTGTACCATTTAAGTGCATGCATCGGTAAGTACTGCGCGCCATATGTATGTACATATGTACATATGTAAATTTTTAGACAGCCCCTCACAAAAAATTTTGTAATTCCTAACATACAGGGTGTAACCCTCGTGAAGGATGCAAGAGTTAGGGAGGACACACCTTGTGAGATAAAGTGTAACGTTTAACAGAAACTTAATGTGTATTACAGATCCTGCACCTTTATTGTACGTAAGTACTGAAGTATGTAAAAAAAGAAATTTTTTTTTTTTTGATATTAGTCGACGAATGGCGAAACTTACCTTTTTTAATGATATTCATTTTACATAAATGCGAATTTTAGATTAAACAATAATTTTATTTGTTCAAATAATTTTTGTGAAAAATTGGAAAAAACATTAATCAATCCTGGAGAAATTTAATATTGTCAAAGAAACGAAGAACGTGCGTATGTACATACTTTTATGCCTTCAAAGCTGAAAGGAGTAACTTAGCCATTGTGCACGCTTACTTTAACTGATGGGGAATATTCGAGACAATGCGATAAATTATAATAATTAGCCTCAAGATCGTCCGTTCAATGAAAAATTATATACTTATTAAGTATATTGCTTTTAATGAAGATTTATTTAAATTTTACGTATTAAAGCAGTAAATCATTTATTTTAATTAGCGTTAGTTAGAAAATTAACGTTAATATTTAAGAGGTAACCAATTTATGCGTTAGATTAATTACGAATTATTTCCGAGGTGAATTCTTAATACTCCTTTTTCGAGGTTACTAAGTCAAAAAAGGAAACGTTTCTCATGCTAATTCAAGAAATCCACGAAACAAAATCGAATATAAAATAATTGGAGGTAAATTACAAATGTTTCGAATATATCAAGAAAATTATTATGTAAAATGAAAAACCCTGTTATATTTAATGATTGCGGAAAACATCATTGTTCCATCCGATGCCGCACCAAAACATTGCCTAATGATTTGTTACAATTTTATCATTATTTGTTATGCACTGAGATGTCTCAATCTTTTTTAATGCATGACATGTATTACAAGTTTTCGAACTTGAATACTACTTGAATGTATATAATATAATCAAAAACATTGATTCTTTTAAAAACTTGATATTTACCTGTTTTTTAAAAAATAAATAATCTGATATAAATCTGTATATATCTGCAAATATATTTCTGTATATATCGATATCTGTATATATTCGTTGAATTCCATAAATAGTGATCTCTAATTTGTTGCGTATAAATAACGTTAATAACGTTAATAATTAAGAATGTAAATAATATGTTGCAGATTATTAAGAAAAAATTCTTTTTGTTGACAAAAATATATAATTTCAGTAATTAAACATTCATAACATTCATTTACACTAAATTGATTAGTTTCAGATAATATTAATTGAAAATTAACCTTTAGCTCTTAAACTATAATGGTTTTTTTGCACGCACTAACCGTTTCGAAAACTTTTAAGATTCCATTCTTCTCTTGTAATTCGTTGCCTTTTTAAAAAATCCTGGAAATGTTTGTTTGCTTATTTCAATTTGACAATTCTTCCTTACTGCGTTCTTTTTTAAGACAACTCACGAGACACTTAATATGATTTCTGTACACCGTGCGTCAAGATCATCATTTATTAATCCATAATTGAAATACGTCGTAGCTCTTGTGATCGATTTTCAATATGTAATCGGCTCCCATCCAAATCAAGAATCGTACAGCCGATGTGGAAGTACAATCATATTGGTGATTTATATTATCAAAAATAAAAGTTTCTATTACCAATTTGATTCAAATTTAGCGCCACGCCTTACTCAATTTGATATACCCTCATCGGGAATTTTATCTAACCCTTTGTTACGAATAGCGTACAATTACCTTTCTTTCCAACAACTTTTAAACCGGTCACCTCTCTTTTTTTACGGTTGACATTTCGTAAAATAATTTATATATAACCTTTACTTTAAAATTTTGTGTTATTCTTCTTCGAAAAGTCGGGCTGGAACCCTATAAAATATATAATATATATATATATATATGTGTATATATATATTACTTGTATAAATTTATTTTAAAAAGCTCCATTCTATTATTAAAATTACCAGTTGCCAATTCTGTTCCGCCGAAAAAAAAAAAAAAAAAAAAAAAATTTATATATATATACAATAATAATAAATTTAAAAACATACATCAAGAAGAATTTCATAAAATCCATACGCATATATACGAAACATCAACGTTTATTTTATTCTTTGCTCACGAATTGCTAATATTAAAAAAAAAAGAAAAGCATCCATATTGTTAATTTCTTTAATTTTCGTTAATTCCATTGTCTGCGGATAAGTGGATAAAAAAAGAACCTGTAAACTGTCTTTTTTTTTTTTTTTTATTATTTGCTTTTCCGTTGTAATAAACTATAATAATGGCAAGCTCTGAAAAGACTTCGGTACAAGTAGGTCTGTAAAATATAATTAATATAATTAAATATAATTAAATATAATTAATAGTCAACCCAAAAAAAAAACAACTTTATTAGTTAGTAAAGATAAAAAAGTAAATGTTTAAATATAAAAATATCGAAAGATTCAAAAGAATATATGACTTTATATGATCAGCAACAATCGTAATAATGAATAATGACAATAAGAACAATATTAATTATTAGCTAAAATGATCCGACTTTGTTTTACCATTATACATCATTAGCAATTAAATAATTTCGACACAGCATTATCACTCATTCACTTATCTGTTTATCTATTGCATCTATTTTTTTTTTTTTCATCACTAATTACCACCCTTGCATCAATAGCCTTACGAATACGACCGTTAACCGATCAAGATCAGAAAACGTTACCACCAAGGTTTCAACGACAAGTCTTATCTGCATCACCACATGCTCCAAATCAAGTTATTGTATCCGGTGAAAAGAAACAATTTTATTCTTTTGATCATGTATTCAGTCCGGAAACTTTACAGAATGAAGTTTATGAAAAAGCTGTATTAAAATTGATTGATAAATTTATAGAAGGTATGTATTTTATAATATGTAATATAATATATTCGGGGAAGATGTTTATCATGTATACTCGTATATTCGTATACTCATATACTCATGTACTCATGTACTCATGTAAAGAAAAAAAAAATTTAATTCTCACTTTTACTCGAAATTTCACACAGGATACAACGTAACAATTTTAGCATATGGTCAAACTTCTTCAGGCAAGACTTATACTATGGGCACGTCAGACTCATCCAAGATTCCTGCTGATCAGAAAGGAATAGTTCCTCGAGCAATGCAAACCTTATTTGACATTATAAATTCCACACAATATAAATCTCGTAAACTTCAGATTAAAGTTTCATTTATTGAAATTTATAATGAAGATTTAATTGATTTACTTGGTGAAGGTGAAGGTGAAAGTAGACCTCAGGTTACTATAAGAGAAGATTCTAAAGGTCATATTTTATGGAGTGGATTACAAGAAATTAAAGTTAATTCGGTCGATGAGGTTATGGGGTGAGTCGATTAATAAAAAAAAAAAGAAAACCAAAAAAAAGCTTTTTTGGTGACCCTTTATTAATGAATATGATTATTAAACCATTTATTATTATTTTAACCAGATATTTGTCACGAGGTTCGTTGAATCGTCAAGTTGGTGCAACAGATATGAATCAGAAATCTTCTAGATCACATGCAATATTCTCCGTAACGTTGATTCAACATAAATTTGTGTCGGGTACTGGAGGTGGTAGTAGGTCAATGACACCGGAGATACCTGAATTGAAAACTGGAATTAGACCTCCGTCACGATCGAGCTCTAGGTTGAGTAATAAAAGATCTGATGATGGTAGTGGTGAATGGATTTCTGTTACTAGTAAATTCCATTTTGTGGATTTGGCTGGTAGTGAGAGGGTATATATTCTTTTTTTATGGGATACATAAATTATTAAAATAATTGTATCACTAATTCTAATTGTTGTATTAATTGTATTATAGCTAAAAAAGACCGGAACTGTAGGAGATCGTGTTAAAGAAGGAATATCTATTAATTCTGGTCTTTTAGCTTTAGGAAATGTTATTTCTGCTCTTGGTGACCCTAGCAAGGCTAAACACACAACACATATTCCTTACCGAGATTCAAAGCTAACACGTTTATTACAGGATTCTCTTGGTGGAAATGCTCAAACATTAATGATTGCTTGTGTATCAGGAGCGGAATACAATCTTGATGAAACTGTTAACACTCTTAAATATGCAAATAGAGCTCGTAATATTAAAAATACTGCTGTTGTAAATCAAGAAGAGGCCGGTTGGAATGATATAGAACACTTGCAATCTTTAGTGGCTAAATTAAGAAATGAAATTAAAGCTCTTAGAGCTGCTGATGCTTTAGCAAATGGAAGTTTTGGAGGTAATAGTACGCCCGCTTCCGGGAGATCTACTCCGTTGGGTATAAGCGGACGAGAAACTCCAAGTTATCAAAGTCATCTAAAACGACCTTCAACTCCACTTTCAATAAATATGGCTCTGGGTAATGCTAATCCAAATCATAAAGACGTTGAAGTACTTGAAGAACAACTCTCACAACTTCAACGATCTTATGCGGATTTAACACAAAAATATGCTAAAATTTCTGCTGAACTTGCCTTACATCAAGATAATTCTGATGATGTGGGGACAACTCCATCAAAATCTTCTTCAGTTAAAATACAACAGGATGACATTAAATCAAAACCATCAATGAAACCCATAAAAGAAGAACTTTTTTCTGCAAGTTTTCAGGAAGCTGTTGAACCCGTAATCGAAGAATACGAAAAGTCAATATCTGCTCTTGAAAGTAAACTTGCACTTACACGAGCTGCATTATCACATTCTGAAACAACGATGCAAGAGCAGGAACAAAAATTAATTTATGCTGAACAAGCTAATGAACAAAATAAAAATTTGATAAATGATTTAAAAAATAAAGTTGCTAGATTTAACGAACGTGAATCTACCACCGAACATTATATTAAAGATCTGGAATCTAAACTTGAAGCTCAATCTACAGAACAACAAAAAGATCAAGATTTAATAAATGAATTGAAGAACAAAATCACTCAATTAAAATCAAATGGTGATAATAGTGAAGGTTATATTCAAAGTTTAGAATCTCGTTTAGCTGTAAGTGAGGAACAATTAAGCAAATTTCGTCAAAATGTTGGAAACCTCGAAATACGTCTCCAGGATCGTGAAGCTGCTTATCAAGATTTAGAGAATCGTATGAAACTTATGGAAGTTGATGATAAGAAAATATTAATAAATGAAATTGATGATCGTGATAAAAGAATCTCTCAACTTGAACAAAAAGTTGATTTACTCATGAAAGAATTAGATAGATTACGAGAATTTTCTAATTCTGATGAAATTGATATTCATGAACGTTCTGTTTCAGAATTTTCCACAAATTCTAATTATAGTTTATCAACATCACAATCTATTACTCCTCTTGGTGAGCATGAACGAATGAACATTTCAGCTTTGGAAATAAAACTTTCTGAATTACAAAAAACTCACGAAGATACTGTGAAAGAATTTAATGAAATGAAGGATAAATATCAATCGTGTGTTGCCGAAATAGATGACCTTCGTGTGCAATTAACAGAAGCTAGATTAATTAATTCTGAAATAGATGATAATTTCAAATCAACTCCGTCAACACCTATTACACCTATGTCCCCTATGAGTACGAATAGTGTTAATTCTTTTAGATTTTCACTTCCACAAACGACACGTTCTAATGAATTTAGTAAAGAAGCTCTTTATAAAACTCTTGATGCTTCTAAACGTACTTTTCATCACAGAAAAGCCAGATCACTTTCTGCAGAAATTAAAGGTTCTGAAAAACGTGATCTGGTTCATCTTGCTATTATGCAAAAATTAAATAATGAACTTAAACAACTTTCTTCACTTAATGAAGATAAAGATCATGGTTTAGTTTCTATTAAACAAGAATTTGCTCGGTTGGAAATGTGTTATCGTGAAACTCTTGAACTTGTTGAAGAGTTACGTGAAGAGATCAAAAGACGTGATGCGTTGGCACAATTAGAAGTTATGTCTGTGATAACTTCAGATCACTCTAATACAGAAGGTTATACTCCTTCAAACATTAGTGAAATTGATAAACTTGATATTGTTCAACGACTTCGTGAAGAAGTTGAACAACTTAAGGAAGAACAAAGATTAGAAATGGAACATCTTTCAGAATATAAAAAAAATAAAGGGAATGTTGACGAAGTATCTCTTGAAGGTTCACGACCAGGTGAAAATGCAGATGCTTCGAAATCGGAGAATGAAAATGATGAACTTTTGGCACACCGACGACAGATTGAAAAACTTCAAGTTGAAATTGAATCGAAAAGTCATACCATTGCTGCACTTTTACTTCCAAATGAATATCAAAATACTATTCGTCGTCTTGAAGACGAACTTCAAGAAGTTAAAGAAGCTCATCGTATAGCAATGAAAGAAAAATATGGCAAATCGAGTATCACATCTGAGACCGTTGAAGAAGATGTTAATCGATCTATTACTCATAATGATGCGACATCATCTGATAAGCTTGAACAAAATGTTGACGAAAATGTTAGGGAATTAGAAGATAAAGTTAAAGAATTGGAAGTTCAACTAACAAAAGCAAAAGAAGCCCAACAACATATTCCAACACCAATGAATTCTTTACTTACAATGATTGACCCTGCACATAAAACTTTAAATGCTCTTCAAACAAAACTTTCGGACCTGCAACGTGATCTTGTTAGTAAATCTAATAATGGTCAAGATTTAAAAGCTGAACAAGAATTGGTTTCTTCTATACAAGGTCAATTAGAAATACTCATTACTGACATTAAACGAAAGTACGAACTTATAGATAATTTGAAACGAGATTTGGTTGATAAGGGTACGATGCAACAAAAATTGAAAGAAAAAGAAGTAGAAGTTTCAGAACTTAAAGTTCACTTAATACAATTAGAAGAACATAATAAAAATCTTTCAAGGGAAATTGAAGAACTTCAAACTCGAATACTTAGTAATGATCCTAGTAATAATTCAGGAGAACTTTTACAAGAACTTAAAGATGCAAAAGAAAAAGAATCTCTCGCACAAAATCGGTTAAAAGCTTTAAAGTCCGAAGAAGAAAATCTTCGTAATGAAATAAAAAGTATGCGAAAGATTGAAATTGCTCAACGCGAAAAAATTACTGCTTTAGAAACTCGTTTAATTGAAAATGGTTGTATTATTGATGAAAACCTCATTAAATTAAGAACAGAATTAGCATTGACTAAAGAAGCTGAAATTGTTAATAATCGAACTATAATGGATATTGAGACTAAATTAAACGGTTCAATATCAGATACTGATGTTTCAGAGGATTCTGATTCACTAACTGATATGAAGAACAAACTTGCAGAATCAAAGTCCGCTGGTTCACATCTTCGTAAAACTATTCAAGAGTTAGAGACTAAACTTTTAACAGCAGAAAAGGAATCAAGTAATTTACAAAGTCCTGCTATTGACAATAAAATGGTAGAAGACCTTACCGATCAATTAAAGAGTGTTCAAATCGAATCATTAACTTATAAAGAACGTGTCCAAGAACTTGAAAATACAACACAACAACTTCGATCAAGTAACGAAGAGTATTTGAAAATAAAAAATGAACTTAATAATCAAATTGAACAATTACAAGGAAAACTTGAATCACTTGTAGAAGAATCTAATAATGTTGCTATTGATAGTAAAATGATTGAGGACCTTACCGATCAATTAAAGAGTGTTCAAAGCGAATCATTGGCTTATAAAGAACGTGTCCAAGAACTTGAAAATGCAGCACAACAACTTCGATCAAGTAATGAGGATTATTTGATAATAAAAAGTGAACTTAATAACCAAGTTGAACGATTACAAAAAGAACTTGAATCACTTGCAGAAGAATTTGCTGAAGCTGCTATCAAATATGAGGATTCTGAAGCTACATTACAAGAGCAAAAGAATCGTATTGTTCATTTGGAAGAAACCCTTGAAACATTTAAAAATCAAAAAGGTAATTCGGATTCTGGTCTTGCACAACTGGCTGCAGAGAATGAAACTTTAAGGCATACAAATGACAATTTGAACACCAAGATTTCTGAAGCGGAGGATCGTATATTATCATTGAATGAGAGAATAACAACTTTACAACGTGAACTCGAGAACGCAAAGTCTCCAAATAATGATCAGAATATAGAATCCGTTAAGACGTTAAAAGAAAAGATCCATGAACTTGAAATGGAAAAACAAGTATTAGAAGAAGCAAACGCGACATTTTTGGAAGATCATAAAAAACTTGATCAAAAGATAGAATCTTTAACGCAACAACTTACGTCAGCGGGTAAAAGTGGAAATAAGACTGCAGCTCATCTCGCAGATCTTAACGGAAAGATTTCTACTTTAGAAAATGAAATAGATCAAGCGAGACAAAAATCACGAGAAGATATTGCAATAAAGGAAAAGGAAATGATGAGACTATTAGAAATAAATGAACAATTAATGCAAGGAAAAAGTGATGCAGCATTGAGATCTCCTAAATCTCCAAAATCTCCAAAGTCTCCAAATGATACAGATTCGTTAGATTCAGGATATGTATCCGGAAGTACACGCACATTAAATAATACAGACAATGTTCTTCAAAATAAATTTATACACCAAGAAAATACAATTACTCAACAAAATAATCTTATCAAGACTCTTCAAGACAAAATCAACGAACTCGAACGACGATCACCTAGTCTTGGAAGACCTGTTTCAGCAGAACTTGATGCTGTGGGAGGAGATTCTAAAAAGAATTCGATACGATATTCAGATCTCAAAACTCCACCGGCTCCGCCACCAACTCAACCACTGCCTTTACCACCAACTAGTCCTTCACCACCTCCTCGAGTTTCACAAGATCTAACTTTGGAAGTTCAAAAACTTAATAAGAAAATCGCGACAATTGAAGGAGAAAATCTTCAAAATTGTCAACTCATTGAAACTCTTGAAGAATCCCTTAATGATACAGAGAAAAACCTCCAAATTGCTAGGCAAGAGTTGCAGGTATTACAGCATGAAAAATTGGATCTTGTAGGTCAAGTAAAGAATTTGAAAAATCAATTAGAAGATGCAACTATACAATTTGAAAAAACAAGATCAACTGTTCAACAAGAAAAAGAAGCTATCGAAGCAACATTGGAAAAAGAAAAACGTGCAAAACAAATGGCAGAAAGAGCGAAATTGCAACTGGAATCTCAGATGGAACAACTTATGGCAAAGAAAAGCAAGTTTATGTGCTTCTAAAGAATTTGATTATATTATACATAAATAATTACAGTCTCTATTATATTTATTTTGGTTTAGTTATTCACCTAGTATATTAGTTTTAACTAAAAATTATCAATCTATAAATTTAATGTTTTCATTACATATATATACATCTACACTTCACCACTTTATACATACATCATATATATAATATATCATTCATTTCTTGTATTATTAGTTTTTTTTTCGATCTATTTTGATTTTTTTTTTTTTTAAAAAAAAAAAAAGACCTTTGAGAGGTTTTTTTTTTTTTTATATATATAGATGAAAAATGTTGCGGTTACTATTAAATACTCGCAAATATGAAATTAAATTTAATTGAGTGAACTATTCACTTATACCTTCTTTTTTCTTTTTGTCCTTTATTAATGAAGATAGAGTTAAATCTTAAAGTATTTCTGTAATATATTATCATAAATTTATTGTATTAACCGCAGCCTATCTAAATAAAAGATCCAATTTTACGATTTAATCGCGTATTTAGTCATAAATTAGTCTGTTACTTTATCATATCAATATAATCGGGGTTATCATCGCAAGAAAATCATTATTTACAACTGTTTTCAAAAAGGTGCGCACCAGTATATCATGAGAAATCTGCACGATTTCCCTGATTTTCCTTTGATTCTCTTTGATTTCCCTTATTCGCAGAATCAATGAAATCGGGATCTCCCACAATATAATGGTGTATATATGGTTACTCCCTTTTTGAAAACAGCTATAATATATGAGTGCCACCAAAATCAGTTACGCAATCGCTATTTAAATTCTGATACTCGGCCAAATCTCATGACCCAGTAGATAGAAATTTTTTTGCCACATTATAAATCGAATTATAAAACTTAGTTAAAATTTTAATTCCAGTTAAAATTTTTATTGCGCAAATGAAAAGTCATGTTCATTCGAAATTGTTCAGTGAATTTTATTATGACTTTACACACTATAACATGAAATATCAATAAAAGTATTTTTATTTTGTTTATAACAAGGTTTTTGGAAAGCTTTTTGCTGATTCAGATTTTTATTAGTCTAAATTTGATTCAATGTTTTTCAGCTATTTCTTTTGCTGCAGAAGGTTGTAAGATTTTAATGTCTAGTATCAATATACCAGGAACGTAGTAACGCAAATTACGAGGTGTATGGTTAGGGTTGCGCCTCAACTAATCAAATATATGGTTATTTAATGATTTATATATGCACAATTTTTTAGGTTACACGACATACGTTTTTAACAAATTTTATAAAAAAAGTAATAATATCTAAGGCCATGCAAACAAATAAAGTTGGTTCTCGTTACCCGGCCGGGTAACTTTTTTAGAAAAGTCAAAATTTTTTTCTATATAAAATTTTTTATTCTTGTATGAAAAAAATAAAATTTATAAAATTTTTTTTATATGAAAAAAATTTGTAAATATAACATTTTTTGCGGCCGGCCGGGTCCTATTTGCTTGTTGCATGTAACGAGAACCAACTAATTTAATTTGCATGGCCTAACGAATAAATTTTTTTTTATTAGTAAATAAAAAAAAAGTAATAATATCTAACGAATAAATTTTTTTTTATTAGTAAATAGAAAATTAAAGCACATTTTATTGAAATTTGGTTCTTTAAGCATTAATTACACTTTATAAAACTAACAAATTTGCAATATTCATAAAGTAGTTAGACTTTAAAAATGGCAAATTTAATATATTGAACTATTATGTTTAAACCCCAATTACTTTGTTAATATAACGAATTTTTTAATTTTGTAAAGTGTAAATAGTTTTTAAAATGTAACCTTTCAATAAAATACACTTTAATCTTTGATAGCTATAGAAAAATTTTGCGCAATTAATAAAAATAAAAAAAGTCAATAAATTAGAAACGATCATTTTTAAACCTAACTACTTCTTTAATATTATGAAATTTTCAATTTTATAAAGTGTAAATAGTATTTAAAAAACTAAATTTTAATAAAATGTGCTTCAATTTTTAATAGCTATAAAAAAAATTTATGCAAACACTAGTAATTAAAACATTAAATTATAAGTAAATATTAAGTAATAAATCTGGAACAATTTATAATAAAATTTAGATACTACATATACTATAACTTGAAAATAGCATATTTATTCTCTAGAAAATATCTATTTATATAAAATATTAAAAAATAAAAGTGTTAATTAAATATATATAGAGTCTTAGATATAATAGTTAAAAGTTTATATAACTAAATAACTAGTAATAATATTGTAAATGTTCTATTTTTTTAGATTTTAAGAATAATAATTTTAGATATTTTTAAATATATAATTTATAATAAATAATTATTTAATAATTTATATGAATCTTTATTTTTAATAATGTAAATCTGTAATTAATGTAGGTTAAAATTAAATTATTACTAATAGTTATTTATTATTTTCCCAATATTAAATTTCCCATTATTTAATTCCAGATATGAAAAAATTCAATCCCAGTAGTTTCAAAAGGAACCAAAAAGTGCTAATGAATCATTTAAAATAGAGTTTGCAACTCTCAAATAATTATAAATTTTATATAACATTTTTTTTATATTGTTATTTACTTTGGAGGCGTACTTTAAATTTTGTGTAACTTAAAAATCTGCCAATATGAAAATCACTATATAACTAGATTAAGTTTTGTTACTATTAGTTGAGGCACATCTCTAGTGTATAGTACAACTAGAATAGCAAGTGTACAAATCTTGGGTTATAATTAGATGAGAGTTAAATATTGTCACACTATTATACTGAGTATTTTTACTATATAAAATTATAATAAAACATAAGTTAAATAAAGTTACTTAACTGTTAAAATGGCACTTTAAAATTTTGCTAATTTAAATTTATACATAGAAAAAAAAAAATTCTTTAATTATAAATTTATAATTAAATATAAAATTTTACATTAAACAAGTTTACTTGGTTTTTTTTTTTATCTTTTCTGGAATTGTATAGTATTAAAATACAAATTCACAAATCAACCAATAATATTTTTTTTTTTTTTTTTTTTAATTTCGGCAGTCTTGCCTTCACTTTATTAGGCTTTGTAATAATTATTTAAACTATTAAAATTTTCTGGAGAGTTATTCT
>CAJVPY010002530.1:0-15946 GCA_910591965.1 Dentiscutata erythropus | reverse complement strand
TCTTCTAAACAAAAGTTTTCGGCACGAAATTTTAGGTATATGGGTATGACTAAATATCGAATATAGAGTAAATTAAAATCTGCACTTAATCTCTTTCGATTCGGTGATCGACATAACCTGTTACAGATTCAGTACGTGCTTAATTGTTTAAAAATTTTTTGAGACTTCCTTATGAGGCCTAAATACCGTATTTATCGGACGTGGTACCAGGGTACTTCTACACTATATTGAACAATATATATATAACATGCTTATGTACCCCGGGTTTAAAACTGGTAGAGGGTGGGTACCACGTCCGATAAATACGGTAATTCAGATGCACTACATAATTAAATTTAACTATGTAGCAGAAATTGAGCCGATACCTGCAACCTGGTAGCAGAACTCGTTCGCTAGTTACAAAAACAATCCTTTTGTGAAATCGACTTTTTAAAATGAGCCATCATATGAAAACTTTTTGTCACACAAATTTACATAATCAGACCATTATCATCAAGTACGTACTTTTGGTTTTATTTCTGCTAATTAGGCATCGGAATCGGACATATTTCTCTTTGTTTGCATCTCCATTAACGGTAATATATACGTCATTTGTACGCACTGAATATATTAAAAGAATTACATACGTACGTACGTACGTATTATATTTTCACCTGGGTTATTTTGGTTAATGATACGTACCGGTATAATATTGGTAAAAGTTACATTTTTGACAAATTACTTCAGAGCTTTCACCTACAAATGTTCTTTATTCGTTAATTCCAATAGCATTACTACTTATATCAAATGTTAGCGGAAATTATTTGACTAAAAAAATTTTTTTCCGGATTTTACCTATTTTATCTGACGAAAAAGTAAATTTTATAACGATATACGTATAATTAGGATATAAAAGTTGGTAGTACCTATTGTAAATATATAGATTATTAATTATCAAATAATGAAAATGATCTTATGACATTTTGACATATGACCATTGAGAAAAATGCGACATAGATTTGCGAATTACGGCAAATCACAACCGCATAATTTTACATATAAATTTTCAGTTACAATAAGTTTTAAGAAATACGTACACACAAATTCGATATTTCTTTATTTACAAACTTCTCAATACAGTATTTTATAGACTCTATTACATGTACTATATGTATTAACGCCAAATGATTCGAATATCTCATTTTTTACTGATACACTAGCGACAAATAGCGACATAGCTGCAAAAATCGTATGATATCGAGTTACACATGCCCTTGCGTGTTTTTACCACCATAGTCACATTTGTTACATTATTTTTCAATAACAAATAACTGTACAAAAATTCTAGATCCTTAAGATTATGAATCAAGAATACAATAACGAAAAATTTTTATCATTGATTATTTCATTGAGATACATCAAATATATAAAAAAAAAGGTATATAATTAAATCATATAAAAGACTTTTTTTTTATTCGAATTTTATTTTTTTTCTTAATTCATATCTATATATATATACTGTATATCTATATAAGAATTTTTTTCTATTCGAATTTTTTTTAATGACTCCTTATTTACCTCCAGAGTGTCTTCAAGAAATATTTATTAATCTTGTAGATGATATTCAAACTTTACATTCAATTATATTAGTTAATAAATTATGGTATGAAAATGGAATATCAATTTTATGGAGAAAACCATTTTCTTATGATAATGATTGGAATAATTTATATAAAATAATTCCTATATATTTATATTTTTTATCAAAAGAAACAAAAGATGAACTTGAAATTCATGAAATTTCTATACCAATTAAACCTTCTATTAATTATATATCATTTATTCGTGAATTAGATTTATATAATTTACTTATGCAATTATGTGAATGGATGGTAAAAAGCAGATTTGTAAGTACGATACCCCGAATTTTATCGGAGAATGATGATTTTAATGATGATGATGATCCTATTATGAGATTAATTTGTCATGATATAACTGAAAAAGTTTCTTTAAAACGTACAATGCATATTATTAAAGAAATTATTATTAGTATAGTTAATAATTCTATTAAGATTGATCACCTTGAAATTACTATGGGAAATATGGATGGTATCGTTTTTGATTATCTTGATTCGGAATATTTTTTTGATATATTTAATGAAGTTCCTTCTAATTGGTTTACAAAAATTTCAAAACTTGAATATGATGGTCAACATTTACTTAAAAAATTTCAAGAAAATGCTTATAATATTAATAGTTTATCTTTTGGTTTTCATACTTTTATACCTGATTTTATTCCTTCAATTTCTTCTTTAATCTCAACTCAGAATAATTTGGTGGATTTGGATTTATATTTAGGTTATAATGATAGTGAAATTATTATTTTTGAAATTATATTAACATTAACGACAAATTGTGTACATTCATTAAAATCATTATCATTGGCATCAGGTGGTAATGGTATAGTACAAAATGTTAAAGAATTAGAAATGTTATCAAGATGTAATCATTTAGAAAGATTACAATTACGAAATGTTGAATTCACAAATTACAACAATAATAATTTTTTATTTGAATTCTCAAACTTGACATCTTTAGAATTATTTGATGTTAGAATGGTTAGTCAAAATTCTGAAGAAGATCTCGTTAATTTAATTAAACAAATTATGAAAAATTCAAAATTAATTAGTTTAGATTTGGAACCTTTTATTGGTGATAAATATTGTAATTTAGTCGAATCTATTCCACATCATTGTTCTAATTTAACTGAATTAACTTTGAAGATAAATGATACTTATGAAAATACCATGGTAGCGATATTAACTATTTTACCACTTTTTAATAACCTTAGAATTCTTCGTATAACGGAAGATTGGGGTGGAATTCAATTAGATGGGGATATATATATTAATCAATTATCTTTAATATTACCCAACCAATTACAAATTTTTAATATTACTGGATTACTTTTTTCTGATGAACATTTGAATTTATTTTTGGAAAAATGTTGTTCTAATTTAAAACAAGTAGTTTTATTACTTAAATATTATGATGATAAACATGAACAAATTATCAAGTCATACTCATTAGAAAGAAATAAGGTCATTGAAGATATTTTTGTTTCTATTGATAGTAGGTCTGAGATTACTATTAATTGGAAATAATCTTATTCTTCTTAGTTTAATCTGTAATAATGTATTAGGGAAATATTTTTAAAATATTGTGGTGGTTCGAATTGAAATACTATAGTCTAATAAATATTTAACGAATTAAATGTACCAATACAAAATTATATAAATTTGATACTGTATATTTATTTGAATTTTAATAAATGTATGTTCCAGTAAAGCCTAGAAGAACGGAAGTACTATCCGAACTTTCGTTTTTCATTACACCAAAATGATTTAAATTCGGAAATTCGGACTTCTATTAAGACACCACGTGATGTACGTATGTACGATTTTGTTAATCAATTTCTATTTTCTAATCTCATTGTTTTTTGCTCTCAGCACTATTCCGTACATCCTGTACGTACTTGGTAATCTAAAATTACAAAATGATGAGAAATTCTGCAATGTAGAGAGGGCGGGCCGAATCTTAAAGGGGGATAGGCTTACCGGAAACGTTGTAAACTTGTTGCGGGGCAAAGCAAAGCGAGTGGCAAAATTCATTTTTTTTAGACCGTACAATGTATATAGAATATATATATATATATAAATAGAACTATATAACGTATCAAGAATATAATTATAAATTTGAATCTCATCTTTTCATCTATCACTATTACAGAATATTTTCAGGAAATGATTTTCAAAATCCTGACGAGTTTTTCAAATCGCTCAGGAAGCCACGCACGACCTTAGCTGAATAAATTCCTAAAATGATCAAACCCAATGAATAACATTTGTAATGAATTCTACAGTTTTTTCTTTTGATAATCTTCCGAGTTCAGACAAAATTTCGGTTAATGTTGGACGTTGATCGGGTTCAGAAGACCAGCATTTTTTGAAGAGGTCGGCGTAATCTAACACCATTTCATCCTTGCCTTTCTAGATGAAATGGATACTATATGTTCGTGTACGTCAATATGTACAGTACATATGTGCCTTTGAATATCTATTAATAGTAACACTAAGGATTTACTTAAAAAATAATTGACGCCTTGTTTGTTACACCTTACCATGCTTATAAAAAGATATTTCCGAAATTTCAACTACAATATAAAAATACTTTGTTTTAAAATAATGTCATCTTTCACTCAAATAATTTTTAAGAAATGAAATGTTTTGACATGTCGATCAAATTTTTAATTTTTCTCCCAATATTTGTCGCATTCATATATACACTCCCAATTCCACAACAATCATTGCCACCAATTGAACAACTAACTTTAAGTCCAAATGCACCATGTTATAATGTTAGTCAAAATTTTACTGCTAGTTGGAATAATGAGCTTAACGTTTCAGGTAATAATGATCAAATGTAGATTTGATTCAATGTTAATTTTGATTTTAATAAAATTATATATACCGATACGGTACCTTTTTTATAATTACAGATATGAATATCACATTAACGATAGTGGGAGTAACGTCTAATACAACCTACTACACTTTTACTGTTGTAAGTTTTTTGCAAGAATTTTTTGATTTATTGTCCGATTATTACTAATGATAACTAATGATAACTAATGTTAATTATTATTATTAAAATTTTTTTTTTAAAAAAAAAAGCCATGGTCGACACAATCAATAATTTTTTCAATAATATCATCAATGTCATCAGAAGCGCTTTGTAAAGCTTCACTTTCATATGCAAACAACCCCACTTTCCTGCTTGGTGTTACGCCTTTTTCCATTTGCAAAGCTTAATAATTCTTTCTTTGTTGTTTTTTTTTTTAATTACGAAAAAAAAAAAGCCTTAATGTAGTAATAATTTTTGTAAAATAAATGTGATTGATTTAATTTTCAACCCTAATTGATTGTTGACCGGAATAATTCCTTATTGGAATTAGTAGACTTTAACAAATTAAAAGAATTTCATACGTATCTGCATTAAATAACCAAATTCGATCATTGCAACCTAGTAAAGTTATCCTATACAATTTACACAAAAAATGCTTGTACGGTAAAAAATAGCTTAGATTGATTCTACTACATTTACACAAGAGACTTTATACAGTAAAAAGATAGATGACTGAGTATTCGATTCTGCTACATTTATACAAGAAAACTTATACAGTAAAAAATATAGTAAAAGCCCTCATTATATATACTACATATTACATAAGCCAATTTGTATAGTAAAAAGATAGCAGAGAAAAAGCTTTTGCAAGGTAGAGAGCTCATGAATTTCTATTCAGCTATTACAAGTCAAAGCCATAACCCACATAACCCTATTGAAAAATTGTCATATATATTTTTAGACTTGATTAACTCCCTAGCTCTTTCAATAGCATCTTCGGGAAATTTCATCTAAAACAATTTCATATAGCTTGTCATAGAAAACCTTATTAACATTTTTTGAATCATACTTGTTTGTTGTTTGATATATGTAGCTGCTGAAGCTTGGGAGGGACCAATCTTCCAGTCTTTTGTAGAAATAAGTATTTATCTATTTTAGTTATTATAAAATCATTTATAAAAATATAAAAAGTTTTATAAAAGGTTTTATAAAGTTTTTATGAAAGTTTTCATAAAAGTTTTTTTTATAAGTTTTTGTTTTTTTTAGATATATAAAATTAATAAGCATAAAGAAAACTTGGCTTTTATGTTTTGAAAAGTGAAAGAAGAAATTGTTTGCATATTTATTGTTATTACAAATTTATAGATATTTTTGTGACACTGTTATAATGCCATGACCTTCTTGTACCAATATGGCAAAGTAATATGGCATCTGGTGCAGGGACCTATAGTTGGGGTGTACACGAGATAAAAGTGGAGTGCACTAACAACTCTACTAGCAGGAGGCAATGGTTTGGTATGAGGTTAATATATGATTTAATACTTTATTTATTATAGGCCAAGGAGGATAACTTCACCTACTAGGATTACCCTAGAGGGAGTATATCACTTTATACAAGATAAGAATAGTAAGAAGGTAGGGCTAGATACTATAAGAGGGTAGAGAACTCTAACTTGAGCAGAAGGGGCAAAAACTCTCTTTTTATAATTTTTCTAAACATAAAAGGTGTAACAGTATAACTGCTAAACTATGTAGAGGTACTAAGAAGTACTCATATAGAGATACTGAGAAGTACCCATGTGGAGATACTAAAAGGTACTCATGTGAAGATACTAAGAGGTACATACTGAGAGGTACTAGTGTAAAGGTACTGAGAGGTACTCATGTGGAGATACTAAGAGGTACTCATGTAAAGGTACTGAGAAGTACTTGTATGAAGGTACTTGTGTAGAGATACTAAGAGGTACTCATACAATACTACTGTGCCTCATTTAACTAGTTAATAGAATTTCTATAACTAATACAATAATAAAGATAATAACTAATACTATACTAATAAATATAACTATATAATAATAACTAATACTAAATAAATATAACTAATATTGTATTAAACTATAATCTACACTATACTATGCTAATGTTATATTGTATTACAATCTGCTTTGTAATATTTTCCTTCCCTTAAGATTTTACTTCGTAAAATCCAAACTTATTATACTTCAACTATTTGTTTATAGAGAGTCATAATCCTCTTTGTTGTTACTACATGCAAAATTCTATTTTTGCTTATGTTTTTTTTACCTACTGTATAGTTTTACTTTTTAGAACAACCATGTGCAAAAATTTCAATTCAGTATTATTTCGCAGTACTTGGTATACTTGACAAAAATACTTGGCCTAGTATGTGTTTTAAACATTTTCTTTGTCTATTTTTTTTTAAATTCTGTAAGGTCCACCGAACTTCCATTTTTGTATATCTAAAATTAGATTCTATTTCTAATTTGCTTATTTTTGTCTAAATTTATAAATCACATTATTATTGTTTATAATTTTCTTTGTTCTGATTATGTGATAATTTTCTTTGTTCTGGGAAAATTATCTTTATTATTTTTAATTTTATTTATATTCGTGTTTTCTATATATGCTATTTCTCCAAATTTCATATACCAATTTTCTTTTCCTTGTATGGTCCTTTCTATTTTCCTTTCTATGTTTCTTTTATTAAAAACTTTCTTGTCTAATACTTTTTTCTTCTTTTTTTTAGCAATAGTTTTTGTAAAATTTTCTTGTCTTCCTGGTTTTTGCTTTTTGTTTTCTGTCAAAAAGTAGGTATACTTTTCGGACTATGTGCTAAACTTCATTTGCTTTACTTCTTTGGGGCAATTGCCGGCCTTCCATATCTGAGTGAGTTAACAGTCCTTTATGCTTGGAGATTGATTTTTTCATAACTTGCATAATTGATTATATGACCTCAATAGATATTTTCTCTTTATTATTTTCTCTTTCTTTTCTTTTTATACTTTTGTCTTTAAGTATAACTATCTTGGAAAAAGCATCCTTTTTCTAACTTTTTCTATATTAAACTAGATGCTACACATTGCATGTAGCCAGTCTGTCCCTTCAATAATCAGGGTTTGCAAAACCAGGTTGCAAACCTGCAAGCTCAAGTTTAGAAGCATGATCTGACTAAGCTGGTACGGCTAAATTACTAGCACGAAATGCAAATAGCAAGGTTATAAAAAGAGAGAAACAGACTTAGGGTACCATATATTGCTGAAAATAAGCCACCTCCAAAAATAAGCTACCCCCTTTTTTCTTGGAGAAGAAACATAGGAAAATTTGTAATTCTGAAAATAAACCACCCTGATAATTTTTTAAAATCCGGAAGTAGTTTCTATATATAAAAGTCAAAAATCTATTAAGTAAATCGATAAAAGTCACTTAATAGAAGTTGTTCAGGACATAAAAATACACATATTCTGAAAGTTTGAAACAAATTGGAGAACTTTTTACTAAGATGTTTTTGCATTTTACGTTCAAATGTAAAATGCAAAAACATCTTAGTAAAAAGTTCTTTGATTTGCTTCAAACCTTCAGGATATGTGTATTTTTATGTCCTAAACAACTCCTATTAAGTGACTTTTATCGATTTATTTAAATGAATTTTGACTTTTATATATAGCAACTACTTTCGGATTTTTAAAAAATAATAAAAATCAACCTTTTTGAAACTTTACCCGAAAATAAGCTACCCTATAATTTTTGTGTCACTTTTTTGGCCAAAAAAGATAGCTTATTTTCGGAAACCTATGGTAAGATAAGGTCATACCTTATTGTTCTTACAAATTTTATTTTAGTATAACTATAAATATTTTTAACGTTTAATATTACAATGTTCAAATCTCTAATTACTAACATTAGAAGTGCAATAAAAGTTTTATTAGTATTTTTGAGCAATAACAATATGATGGTGTATAATAATAAATCAAATATATTACTTAATTATTTACTATTGGGGATTTCACAATTAGGTTGACTTATATCAAGAAATTAAAAATACTAATAATAATTCTAAAATTGGTTTAACTTCAGCCCAAGACAAACATTTGTTTAATTGGCTGATGTAAATCAATTGCCTGGGTAGCTTATTTATAAAGTACTTTTGAGAATATAGCATTTCACTAACAAAAAATCACATTTTTAATTTCAAAAAAATATCTTGCAAAAATAATCAAAAATAATTAGTAACCCCAAGAACTTCACTTAAAAGTGACAAATTAACTCTAAATGCTGAAAATGGTCAACAAAAAAAAGAAAATTTAGATGTTATATAAGATCTAAATCTAAAGAACTTTATTATACTGTTTAATATGTTATTATAATGCTCTTATTTATGTATTCTGAATATTATAAACTATTTATAACTTCGGGTTAAGTAATATACAATATATAAATATTATTGTTTTATTAATAATATAAGCTAGATGTTGTGTTGTATCTCTAATAAATAGGGATGTTATAGTTTAGTCTGGTTCATAAAAAACTATTTATATATTTAGCTATTAATTTGTAGACCAAACCAGACCAAGGATTATAATTGAGACCATTATTTAACTAAGAGAGTTGTTACAAGATTTATGCACAATTTCAATTTAAAAATACAATATAGCTAATTGAGTTTATTGTAATTAACTTATAGAATATTACAAATAGGTTTTTAACTGAATTTGAACTTGAACTATATTTATTCAGAACCATATTTAACCAGGACTATAATTAACTAGAACTACTATCTAAACCAGATCTTTAATAGTTATTTTAAAAACTATAACATTTCTACTAATAAAGATCATAAAATGAAATAAAGTTAAATTACTTCGATTTTTTAAAGAATAGCAAATAAAAACAACATATTAAATATTTAATAAATTAAGTATTTAATATGTAATAAAATATTACATTATCTGTTTTCTAACTTAAAATTATCTAATTATATGAATGTTTGTTTATAATGGTTATATTATTATTACACAATAATGATCTACATTGTTTACATTTTTAACCAATCAAATCAAATAACGCTATGCTTATCTAAGGTCCCATTTCAGTAAACATATCCTAATTTGGAAGAAGTAAACTCTGCTGATCTTTTAGAGAGAGTATGCTAGTTTTTTTTACTTTTTGGCTAAAATTTCTAAAAAATTCCAAAATAGCAGAAATATAGTAAAAGATATATAGTTGTAAGTACTTTCAAGTTTTTCAAAGAGTGACTTAAAAAGCTTATTTGTTGTTTCCCTTCTATTATATTATCTATATTTGACTTTGTCAATGATATAGCCTCACTTTTATCAAAGTACTACTATTCTCAAAATTTTGTATGCAAAGGCATTTATTAGCCTATTATTTTGATTTTAATGCTTTTGGCTTGCATGCCAAATATGCAAAGGAGTTCTCCAAAGAGAAAGATTAACTTTTACAAGAACCGCTGCATAATGTCTTTTTCTTCTCCAACAAAATTTTTGTTTTTATTTAGTAAGAAATTTTGATACAAGTGATTATTGATGCAAGAAATTTTTTTTGCTATTGCACAGTAAGGGTGTGCTATTTATTATATAATAAAATCTTACTAATAGCCTACCTCATCTATCCATAGTGTGATTTTAATGCTGATTGGCTAGATTATATATATAATATATGTATAATATATATATAATATATATAATAACTTCAGTTGTAAGATCAGAAAGAAAAATAGACAATAAGGCAAAGCTTTATAACAGAGATATAAAATCATTGTAGTTTTTATTTAATTTTTACAAGCCTTGTACAGGTCATAATAGTACAACCCTTTTGTTTTTGTAAGTAGATTATAACTTTTGATCTCTTTTCTTTTGTTTTTTCTATCTTTTTTTTTATTTTTTTTGGTCATTAGTGTATATATTACTCCTATTACTTTTCCTTTTTTTTCATTTCTCCTTTCTATATTTGTTTTTTTTTGGTTTATTCATTGTATATGAATTATTGAATAGTCTTTTTACCAGGATCTAGGTAGAAAAAATTTAAAAAAAAGAGGCTAGTAGTTCCTGGCCAGCGATTTGTGAAATCAGAGTTTGATGTAGATTCTGATGAAGCAAGGAGGTTGCAATTACTCTTGGCAAGTTGCATATAGGTCCAAATGGAAACTGGATGAATTACACTTTAGTACAAAATGACATTAGTCATAATTAGATAATTACTTGTAATTTTGCTTGTTCAAAGTGCTCTTTCTATCTTTTCAAGTAATAAAGTAGTAGTATGACTTTCTGGAAAATATATATATATATATATATATAATTAGTGCTTGGATCCGGTTTATAAAATCTGGATATATCCGGATATAAAGAGGATAACAGATATTAGTTTGAAAAAGAGGATTACAAATCCGGATTGTTGCTTTTTAAATTTCAAATCTGGTTTTTATCCGGATATAATATTAAATTATCTGTATGTATTGTGTAATTGATCTATCTAATTAAATCGAACTATTATGTGCTATTCATTTCTACTGAGAAGGAGCTGCATAGTAGTTTAGTAACTCGTGAGAACCAAAAGGCTTGCTATAACGAATGAACGACACGTTAAGTGATTAATCCAATTTCTTTTCTAGTTAGTATGATAATCTAATTTTATAAATCTTTCCTCGAGTTCTGAGAGCGGCCCCAAAAATGCAAGTCATATAATCAGAATGGACAATCATATCTTAATAAACCTCATTTTGTTATATAATTTTTTTCACAACAATAATGCTGCATACAAAGCTAGACAATTTAACTATTTTCTAAAAAATTATGCAGTAGTTGTGGCACTTTTATGCGACCCACACTTTTGGGGCTAGTTCGAGTGGATTCTGATAATTATTGAATATTGCATTGCAGGCTATTATTGTTATTATAGAATTCAATGATTGCTATGCAGTATTCTGGAAACAATGGAAATTATTCCAAATTCAAGAAGATAAGAAATACTGCATTTATTTATAATTTTTTTTTTAAAAAAAAAAAATTTACACATATTTTTCTATCAGTTCAAATTAATAGATTTTTAATGCGTTAACTAGCTTAGATATGCCATATATACATGAGTGTCGCCAAAAGAAAATGTACCTATCTAATAGATTATTATGAATTTCATAATAATCTATTTTTAGATAGGTACGTTTTCTTTTGGCGACACTCATATGTAATACTTTTTTTTTTTCTATCAAGTCTAAATCAACAAAATTCAACGCATTCATTCACTTTAATGTTTTAGGTGTCTTTGATTTTTGACATTTTTGGTTTCAGAATGATGAATTCACCGAAAGTGTTTCAAAATACTTTAGTAAACGGTTTTAATCATAGTCCATAAATAAATAATTCTTTATATTATTATCACACCTTTCAAATTATATATAAAACTACACATATAATCAATTGCTTATTAGTTCATTGTAAAAGATATATACCTAAATTCGAACAATAGAAATAGTTTATTAGTAATTATGATCAAAAAATTTTTTCTTTGAATTTAGAATCCATTGTTTTATTCAATAGCTTTATTATTCTGCAATGTAAAACAATATATTGCAGAATAGAGCTAATGCTTTGTTATTAGTTCTATTTAAACTTTGAATATTCTCAAAAACTCTATTCAAATAAAGTTTTTCTTGTATATTTTGACAAAATAATAAGTACTAAAAAATGAAAATCCAAAGATCATACTGATTCCAATTCATTACCCAATTCTGATACTAATCCTGAGGATAGTGTTGTTTCCAGTGATGAATCGTTGAGCGAAGATAATATTAGCATGGATCTTAATAGTAATACAGATCATTCTAATGATAATGACACAGATCATTCTAATGAAAATAATGTTCTAAATCATTCTAATAAAAAATCTAATACTAAAACTAAATTGCGAAAGAACACCAGTTGGGTTTGGCAATATTTTCGCAGGAGACGTCCATCACGAAAATGGAAAACACGTACAAATTGTACTGTAATTGTAAAAAATAAAAAGTCACCAAATGGACGAGAATGTGGGCAGTTAGTTAAAACTCAGGGTTCAACAGGCAACTTTCAAGCACATTTAAATACGCATGGAATCACTAAACCTATCAAAACTATTGATACACCTGCGCAACCAACAATTACTGAAATGTTTCACCGTGCTGCTGGACAAAGTATTCGTCAAAAAGAATCTATTGATCGTGCCTTGGTAGAATGGATAGTTACAAATTTGCAACCTCTTTATGTCTTGAAAAGGGAAAGCTTTATTAAATTTATTCATGTATTGAATCTATATTATGAACTTCCATCTGATAAACATGTAAAAACATTAATCCATCAAAATTATAATTATTCAGTAGAATGTCTTAAAACTCTCTTTGCAACAGAAGTTAAAATGTATGGATTGATATGCGATTTATGAACTGCACGTTCTAAAAGTGGATATATAGGAGTTATATATCATTTTGTTAATTCTAATTATGAATTAAAAGAAGTTATACTTGCAATTAAATATATTCCATATCCTCATGATGCTGCAAGTATTAAAGCTGAATTAGAAAAGATAATTAAGTACTAGGGGCTTTCTAAAAAAGTAACTTCAATTACCACTAATAATGCCGCTAACATGATTAAGGCTGTTAATTTAATGGAACATGTGGAAAGGATTCCTTGTATAGCCCATACACTTCAGCTCACTATTGGTAAAGGGTTAAAACCTGCGGAAGTTTTGATAAAGCGTACAAAAAGATTAATTAATTTTTTGGTTACGCCCAAACAAAATAAGCAATTACGAAAAGTACAAGAATTGTTAAAAATTTCAAAGGAAAAAATTGATAGTGATGAAAAAGAATTTCTTAGTGCAATATCTGATACTCCCACTCGCTAGAATTCTTCATATTTTGCATGGAAAAGACTTCTTCAACTTAAATGTGCTATTATATTAATGGATGCAACTATGAGTGCTAATAATGATTATAATATTCGCAAAGATGCAATCTGTTTAAAGTCCTTAATGATCACAGAAGAAGAATAGAAAATTCTTGAGGAATTGACTATGCTTTTGGCCCCTTTTGCTGAAATTACAGAATTGCTTGGCAGTAGTAATTATTCCACGCTTAGCTTTATATGGCTAGCTATTATTACTTTTACTAGAAATTGTGAACCATTGTCAACAAGTATAAATGAAGAAGAACTTGATTTAATAAATATGGTAACTGTATTTGAAGAAGAGGAAGAGAATATAGTTGATTTGGATAAAGAATTAGAAATAATTGTTACAGCTAATGGAGATAAGTTCAAAATTAATCAACCTCAAAATGTGGATAATCTAGCAGAAAAAGTAAAGGAAAATTTATATAAAGCATTAAACCATTATTGGGATGCACCTCTTGATAGTTCTTTAATTGCAATGTTACTTGATCCACATTGTAAATCAATGAAAAAATTGGATAGTTGGGAGCGTAATAAGGCCATTAATGTTCTGCGAGATGAATACAATTCACTTAACACTGAGAATGAAACTGTTATTGACTTAGCAAATGTAGATCAAAATGAGAATCAGATGAATCTTTTTTTGATAATGTTTGGGTCAGATGCAATACAAACATCAAATAAAAATGAAATAGACAAATATCTTAAAGTTGATCAAGTGCCAATTGCAACTAATCCGCTTAATTGGTGAAAAGATGTTCAAAAAAATTTTCCAATTCTTGCCACTTTGGCGCGCAAATATTTGGCTACACCTTCTATGTCAACTCCCAGTGAACGCTTATTTTCAAGTGTGGGTAATTTAATGACAGCAAAACGTACATCAATTAACACCGACTTATTTGAAAGAATTCTTTTTCTTAAACAAAATACCAGTATTCTGAGCATCATATCTGAGTTACAGTTGAAATAAAGTTTATTGTGAAGGGCATCAGACACTGCTTAAATCTATTTTCCTTGATATTTCCTCCCTTACCTGTATCGAACTTTTCAAATAACTCCCTAAGTTCTGCATTTGAAATTTCATCTTTTTGAATGCGCTTGTGCTGAACAATATTATATATATATATATATATATTTTTTTTTTTTAAAAAAAAAAAAAACTTTATATTATGTATTACATTTATTTTATTAGCATTTTTATCTTATTTAGATAGAGTAAATCAAATTTGGTGGATATGACAAATTTGTTGGATCTAGTAAATTTATTGGGTCTAATAAATAAAGTGAATATATAACAAATTTGTCTTATTAAAAATATACACGATGCCATAAAGCCATAAAGGGCATTTAAATAAAAGCCGAATTTGAATACATTAGGCAGAAGTCATGCCAAATAAATCCTTGAAATAAAAGTAAATTGTTTGACGAACTTTGTCCTTGTGATCATATTAAATCTTAACCCACAAGAGAGAAAAAGAGTAAAAGTGTCATATTAATTAATCGAAAATACTATATATAATAAATTTAGCGATTAACTTGTAATCAGTATTGTCATCATTAATTTGAAACTAAATTGACCCGAATAAGAGTCAAAATCGATAATACATCAAAATCGTAAGTGTAAATAAAGAAAGTACTTATCTTCAAGACTATTTGGAAGTCTTGTAACTTCAGCAACAAGAACAAGTTCAAGAGCTCTAATAACTTGGACCAAGCCTTGATCAAACATGCTTGAAGCTTAAGTAATAGAAAAGTTCTTTCTGACTCTTAAACAGGCTTTCTATTCATACTATATATGTTACTCACATAAATATAGATTTATTTATAAAATTAAAAATCCGGATACAATTTGGATTAAAAATCGGATATTCAACAAATATCCGTTTATATATCTGAATTAGGAAATTTAAATTAGGATATATATCCAGATATCCAGTTTTATATCTGGATCCAAGCACTATATATAATAACATATATATAATTTTTAAAGTTGAATAACTTTTGATTCACTAGTCTGTTTTGGATAATTTAACTACCAAAATGTTTGTCTCAGTGAGACAAATATAACAAGCCTAAAATCATCAAAATCCAATTACAGAATCCTGAGATCGCTAAAGCTTTTATAATTTTAAAATTATAAAAAACTTTAGTGATCTTAGGATTCTGTAATTGAATTTTGATGATTTTAGGCTTGTTAGATTCGTCTCACTAAGACAAACATTTTGGTAATTAAATCATCCAAAACGGACCAGTGGATCAAAAGTTATTCAACTTTAAAAATTATATATATATTATTATAAATATATTATATATAGGGAACTGCACCATGGATTTTTGCTATTCACACCATGGTTACATGAAGATCCCTTTGATTTTGTTACAGTATTGTTTACAAACTTTTAAAACTTTGATCGAAGATATCTTGGCAACCACTTGACCAAAATCAATGAATTTTTTTTTATTTGAATTCTACAGATTTGTAGAAATCAAATAAAAAAAAGTTTATTAATTTTGATCAAGTGGTTGCCGAGATATCTTTG
>CAJVPY010002529.1:0-15952 GCA_910591965.1 Dentiscutata erythropus | reverse complement strand
GACCACTACACTAAGTTGCTACATCTCTTTTTACTTTATATTTGATTTTATAATTTTTATTTTTTTATTTATTATTTTTTTTTTTTAACTCTTTGACAGTCTTGTCAAAGCTTGAATACAAAAACTTTATTTATTTAATCAACTATAGTAAACCATTCCAACTAAACTAAGCCTTAAAAATTGCAAGCTTGATATTTCCTGGCTGTGAAAACCATACCCATAAGTGACTTATCGCACTATCTTGTAACAAGTTAGATAGACCTTGTCAGCCTGTTGAGAGCTAATCTCTTCAATTCTTCTTTCTTTACCAAGAGCAAAAGAAAGTAGTAATTTTATACTAATACTACAAAACCATCAATCATAAAACAAAAAGAAAACTATATCTAATGACAAAACAAATTAAACAAAAGGAGAATTTTAAAGAAAAAAAAAAAGGAGGGAAAAGGACATGTAAAAAAAAATAACAAAGAAAAAAGCCAAGAAGGCTGACAAAGTGGATGCTATCTCTATCAAAAAGCAACCAAGCAACCCAAAAGTTGCCATGAATAGGAAAAATGCACTGTTATAACCCATGCCAAGTTATAATAAAAATTTTATAACAACTATAACCATTGTATATCTCGATTCTAAAAAAACAAAAAACATAATATATATCTTCTGACTAAGAGCCGAATCCAGATACCTCTTTAACCCAAAATCTTGATTTAAGTCATGTAGAGTAACGCTATATCTTTTAAGTAAACAAGACATATCAGTTGTAATATACTGAGTCTGTCCAGATTTGGATATAAACAATGCCAATCTTTTGGAGAGGGTAAGCCAAATCCTCACTTTTTTTTGAAATTTTTGAAAGAATAGCAAGAAGTCGAAAATAAGTACTAGAGGAGCCACTTGAAACAGAAAAAGGAGTGCAGCTTCAAAGCAAACATATAATTTGTTATTTTCTCAGTGTTCTTCTTCGAAGTAATGATCTAAAAGCTTTGTTGATGACATCAGTCCATTCCTGAACAACTCGCCACCAAGATTTTTTATACAAGGGCACTCCTTGCTAGTTATCTTGTATAATAACGCTCTTGGCTTGTATGCCAAATGTTCTTGTAGAGGAGTCCTCTATGGCAGAAGGTTGACTTCTAGACAAACCACCATTAGGCCATGACTCTTCAACAAATTTTTCTGTTTTTTCCGTTAGCAAGAATTTTGGTCCATATAATCGTTGGAAAGAGTTGTTTAGTTTTTTATTATTTCACCACTAAAAGAAATTAAACTAGCAACCTTGCAATTTGCAACTTAGAAGCATAACTGCTATACTATCAACTTACAGGTCTTTTAACTTTATATTCTAACAAAACTTGTTTAGTATAAAAAAATATATTATTCTGGTATATTTAATTTTATATTTATTAAAAATAGATATAATAATTTAATTTTTAGCAAATTAGGCTAATTTTTTATATAATAATCAAATTTTTAGCAAATTTATTTGATTTTAGAAGTAGCAAAAATCTTCAAATAAACTTCATTCATAAGTGAATTGCAGATTATATAGTTTAGCCTATTTTATTAGATTTGTATCCAATTGTGAAGTTATATGTTTGATACATTAGAGTAATAAAGTTATTATATATATATAAGACTAAGACATTACTAATCTATTTTTAGGCTATTTTATTTTGGTTTGCTGTCTACAACTTTAAACAACCCAAAATTACTTACACTTTTTAACGATATTAATAAATGATATTAACACAGATATAGTTCAAGAATCAACAAATTATAAACAATATCAAGTCTCTAACAAATAACATAATATTGTATTACTAATGAAAACAGTGTGTTATTTATTTTAACAGAAGAAATAGATAAGCTCCTTACAAGAATTTACAAAGAATATAAATTATTAAATGAAATACGTCAGTATATTCTTCAAACATTCCTCCGGAATACTCTTATTAAATTCATGCCTCCTTCTATAAACAAGGAACTGGCTAAATAAATATAAAAAAAAGCAAAAAAGATAGATAAAACCTTACAACACATTTCATATCATATTTCATCTACACTCAGACCTTATATTAAACAAAGCTAGACTCTTAAAATAAACAGGCTTTAAAGATCTGGGAATCCACTTTTTTTATCCAGAATATTACTTTTTAACTCTTTATTATACATCATCAAACAAAGAGAAGAACATGCAATTAAATATATATATCCTACTCACTAGTTAAAACTAGAAGTAAAAAAAAATATTATCAAAGCAAAAAACAAGAAAACAAAATTCTTCAATAATGCTATCTAGCAGAACAAATAAGCACAACTTTCTCAAATAAGATTTAAAAACAAACCTGTATATCAGAATAAATCTTATAAAAGAAGAAATTTTCAATACAATGTATTAAACTTTTGGCTTCAAAATACAACATGTTGGAAACAAAATCAAACTTTTTTCTAAAATGATTTCTAATTACAGTCTCATCAATAAAGAGCAATGTGAAGGTAAGACTATCTTACTTTTATCAAAGATAAATTAATATGATTGGCAAATTGTAAATAATGAATATCATAAAAAATGGCTATAAACCCATATAGCAATACTTACTAACTTTAAAAAAACTTATCAAAAGATGTTTTTAAAGAAAAGATCTTTGTTAAACAAAGAAGTCAAAAATTTAATCAAACAGAAGGTAATAATAAAATTCTCTACAAACATTTTTTGTTTCTTATCCAATATTTTCTTGGTATTTAAAAAGGCAAAAAACTTTTGTTCAGTAATAGATCTTCAGCAATTAAATACTTTTATTTGACATAAAAATTCAAAATAAAAAATATATAGTTAGTAAAGTTATTGCTAAAACATGAAGATTATATGACAAAAATCAACATAAAAAACACTTTTTATCACATCTCTTTATCACCAAGTGTTAAATCTTTTTTTTGCTTTTGACTTTCAGAATACATGATATGCATTTATAGCTTTACTTTTTGGTCTTATAACAAGTTCCAGAATATTCACCAAAGTTCTAAAACCAATAATAAAAATTTTTAGGGTTTAGGGAATCAGATTAATATCCTACTTAGATAACATTCTAATTTTAGCAAAGTCAAAAAAACTAATACACAAATATATACACAAGGTTTATAGTATGCTAAGATAGACCCAAAATATTTATATATAGATTAGATTAGAAAATGCATTGTTATTATAGACAAATTAAATAATATAAAATTTAAATTTGTGTATTCAAGGTGTGGCAGCTTAGTGAAGTGGTCTAATCATCACTTACTAAGTAGCAGATCTAGTGTTCAAATTCTATAAACGATGATTTTAAATACTGGGCTATATTACAGTTAATAGCTATCTCAAAAATGTCTTGAATCTACAATCTGTAATCTTAAATAATACTATCTCAAATAGGAAGTAAGCTATTACAAAGTGGTAGAGTGTAAACTATGTATCTGTATACAGATTATGCAAAAGAATGCATTCTGGTAATTATCAGATACAAACCCACAATAAGTCAATGCCATATAAATCCTAGAAAGCTAGGATAACTAAAAACTTGTTTGGGAGAATCTGAGTAGGAAGATAACAAAACTTTCGATAATGCTACAGAATAGAACTTGAATGATACCAGTCCTAGGGCATTGTTTAGACTAGACCTCTTGAGATAAGAAGTTGACTAAAGTGGCTACTGAAGTTGTATTAGAGAAAAAGAATACTATATATTCCTAAGAATAAGCTACTATTTTTGGGCAAAAAATTACATGAAAATTTCAAAAGTAGCTTATTTTTGGATAAGAGAGATTTTTGATTATTTTTTATTAAGTAAAATAGTTTCTATATATAAAGATTAAAATTGTATCTATATTTAACAATTAATAAAAGTTGTTCAAAATTTAAAACTACATATATTCTAAATGTTTAAACCAATTTGGATAACTTTTTATTAATGCACTTTTGTATTTTAAGTTCAAAATTAAAATGCAAAACTGGACTAGTAAAAAGTTATCCAAATTGTATGCAACTTTTAAGATATGTGTATTTTTATATTATAAACAACTTTTATTATTTAACAAATATAGATTTATTTAGTACAATTTTGACGTTTATATATAACAACTGTTAAAAAATTTGGGTAATAGCTTATTTTTGAGTAAGAGAAGATTTGCTCAAAAGTGAGGGAGTAGCTTATTTTTGGAAATATATAGTATGTGTTATAAAATCACATACCAGAAGCTTAGAGTCCAAGGGTACATAAAACCAGGATAAACCAATCTCATTTTGAATCAAGTATTAAGCTAGGAAGAAAAATTTAAGAGAGAAATAAAGTAGATATCAAAGTGGATGTAAACTCTATAAGAGCAGAGAATATATAGAGTAACACCCTTAAATTTAAAGGTATAATATCCCTGATACCTAATCTGGAGTGTGTGGGTTACAAAAAAGTTGGGTAAACATATGTAGCTAATGCCTATCTTAAGTAAGACAAAAGGTTTGAGCTAAAAGCTTATTAATAATAGATAAAGTGTAGTAGCAGTGTTGAATATAAAAGTACTAAGATTATATAATATATCAGATATGAATAGATTAGATTAAATTTGTCACTATAAAATACAATTTGTACTAGGTTAATTGGCCTTAATATTTAAAATGTTAATAGACTCTAGTCTCCAGACACTTAGCAAAAAAAAAAAAAATTTGTATATTCTTTTAAAAAATTGCTTAAAAGGTTGGATTTTTAAATTGTATATTAATATATTTAAATTTTATATATAAGAGTTCAATTTGCATTTACCTCGAGGATAGATTAGCTTAAGTTAGTAAGTTCTAAGGTAGAATGCCAATTCCTATGGGTAGATGCAAAATCCACAACCATATAGTGAGTAATACCTACGGATTAGGGTTATGATGGAGGTAGTTGGAACCAAATGATTTAAATAGGTACCCCTCTAGTTGGGGTGCAGGTACGGCAAATAGTGTAGAACCTTCAGGCAGACTACTTAAATTAGACACTCAAAAGGTGTACGTGTGGCTTGATATACCATCGATGTAACTACATTATAAAACTCCGTTTATATCCTAATAAAACGTTTCCCAGGCCAAAGAGGTTCTCTTTAAAAAAAAAAAAAAAAAAAAAAAAAAAGAGTTCAATTTGCATATTTTTTAATCAAATAGTGGTTAAAATACTAAAATCAGCTTAGTGAATTACAAAATATAAATATTTTAGTCTTTGCAACTATGTGTTTTCTTCTTTATTTATATAAAGAAAAAACATAAAGACTAAAATATTTATATCTTGTATTTTACTAGGCTGATTTTAATGGTTTAATACTATTTTGATTAAAAATATTATTTTACAAGTTTATTTAGAAGCTAAAAAGAGATTTATTAAGCAAACTTTTAAAAATTACAATATTTTTTATAATTTTGTTAATAAAATTATAAAAAATATTAAAATCACAAAATTGCTAATTAAATCTATCTTCATATTATAAATAAACTTGTTCTATATATAAAAATATACTATATAATATATATTTATTTTATAATTTTAAATTTTAAGAAAAAAAAGATACTTAATTTTGAATTTTTAATCAAAAATTTCAAAATTAAGCATTTTTCTCTTCACTTTAACATTATTTTATTTTTATTTTTTTTAGTATTAAGGTGACCTCTTTGGCTAGGAAACATTTTATTAGATAGTTTTGTTTTTCAATTATAGTAAAGGTACATATAGCCACACGTGTATCTTTTGGGTGCCTAATTTAAGTAGTTTGCCTAAAGGTTCTACACTATCTGCCATACTTCAACTAGGGGGGTATCCATTTAAACCCTCTGACCGTAACCTATTTTCAAACTAATAGATACTATCTAACCTGAGGCGTAGCTTACTATACACAGGTAGTTCACTATTGCCTAATCTAATTTTGCACTCACCTTAGAACTTACTAACCCCAATGAGGTTAATCTATCTATAAGGTAAACCTAACAGAGTGGTCTACATCCCACATGTGTATTCACCTGCATGTTCGATAATTTCTTCCCAATTAGTACATATTGTCTGCCACCATTGTGTTGGTATCTCATGTCACCTTTTGGGGTACTGCTATAACACAATTTGCATCTCAAACACAACCTTCCTAATTAGTCTTCCATTACATACTCTTGCTCTTGTATTGGTTCACAACAACCCCAGTACCCCAATCCAATCGTCTTCTTACCCAGATTCTTAATTGGTCTCTCCCTTACTTCCAGCCAGCAACCCGGACAGGTTGGTCTGCCCAGGCTTCAGGTGTCTAAAGAATGCCCTTCCATTGGTTCATACTTTTGGAGCATATGACCTTTTCCTCCAGTGTATCTAAACCAGCAGTTTGGCTAATATGTTCCTCTACTAAAGAACCTGGTTGCTCGGTTCTCCAATCTCGGCCCTGGTTCAAATTCAGCTATCATGTAGTACCGTCAAAGATCACTGCTACCTCCAAACTTGGAACTTCCCAAATGGGCTTCCTGTATAGTAAAGGTGATTTCCAAGATTTATGCAATCATGAACTTATCAAGTGTTTGCACTGCCCTAAACCGGTTTGTATTCCTTTGTAGTTTCCGGTTTTTCCCAGTTATACAAATGCCAGCAAATCTCCCAGAATCACTCTCTAGTACAACTCAAGTTACAGATTCTCAATCCAAGATTCAATTATGATATACAGGTTACCAGAACACAGGCCTATTTTTCAAAATCATCAACCGTGAAATTCGAACTCTAGACCTACCACTTGGAGAGGGTAACAACTAAACCACTTCACTAAGTTGCCACACCTCAACTTTAACATTATAAAGTAAGCATATATTGATATAATGTATATTTATATATAAAACAAGCTTGTTTAGAGTATTAAAGTAGGTCTAATTAGTAAATATTTAAGAATTATATTATTTTTTATAATTTTATTAATAAAATCATGAAAAATACTACAATTCACAAAATTGTATTAATTAAATCTATCTTTATACTCTAAGTAAACTTATTTTATATATAAAGATATATTTTATAGTTATATGTTTATCTTATAATTTTAAATTTTAAAAGAAAATATACTTAATTTTGAATTTTTGATCAAAATTCCAAAATTAAGCATTTTTTTTTTAAATTTTAAGATTATAAAGTAAAAATATACTAATATAATATATTTTTATGCGAAAAACAAGTTTACTTAGAACATAAAGATAGATTTAATTAGTACAATTTTGTGGATTTTAATTTTTTATTTTTTTTTAATGGTATCTACTTTATTAATCTTTAGTAGTTAAGTATCTCTTTTTATTAAGACATACAAGGTTTTATCAGTATAGAAACTTCTAGAAACTATATCCCCTATTAACTCTATAACAAAGCTTTACTTAGCTGCTCTAAAGTACCCAAGTGTAACTATTTAGCCACAGATTTTCCTCCTCTTTGGCCTCTAACTCACTAGGAAGCTATTTTCTGGATCAACAGAAGGCCGTGCTCACCCTTATTCATATATACCTCACTATATATACTACTGTACAATGTCTACTAGTTATAATTCACCTCTTATTACTTATCACATTACTCCTAATTTGTATCTTGTATAACTTTCAAATTGGTGTTCTAGGAGTGGGTACTCTTCTTGCTTCCAGTTTGATGTCTCTTGAGATATTATTTCAGATCCTAATCCATATTTCAAGCTAGATGCTGCTACTATTCAAAGATCCATATCTTAAACTATCTGCTACTATTAGAAAGGCTGTTTACATGGTTCCAGGTATTCATGTTGTACACCACTTAATTAGGCTACCACCCTTTTTTAGTACTCCCTCTTGGTATGGTGATATAGAAGTTTAGATCCTTAGGATGAGAATTAAAAATCTCATTTAATTACTACTACAAAGCAGTAACCTGAGACCTATACTTCATCAGGAAATTTTATTTATAGATATTAATCAATATATAATAGTTAATTGTTTTATATCGATTAACTGGTTAAAAATCGATATATATCTATAATCAATATATATCATTTTTATATTAATTTATTATATATCTACAAATCGATTATAATCGTAATTATTTGAAACGATATATAACGACTAACAGATCTTTGACCCATTACAAATAAAAAAAAAAAAAAAACAAAAGTTCAAATTCTCTTAAGCCTATTTGATCCATAAGCTACTATGAATCATAAAAATATATTTCACAAAATGTGCCAAAAAACTTAAAAAAAAAAAAAACCATTTCAATCTATTTTTACTCCTTCTCACTTTTTCTCCTCACTTTTTTTCTTTTTTTTTTGAATACTTTCAAAATATTTTAGAATCAGTCGATCTGTAACCTGGATCATATCAAGAATGCGTTTGACTAATATTTTCGAAATGTTTTGATGATTTTTGATGATTGTACTACAAGATCAGATTAGATCTTTGTTTATTTTTTTTTGTTTATAATTTCGATCTTATATCAATTTACAGTGTTTTTTTGGATCATTTTATTTTTTTTAGTTTCAGTTTGTTTTTTTTTATTTATATTTTTTTTTATGTTTTAATTTTTTTTATTTTATTTTTACACTTTATCACTAGCACTTTGCAAGCCAACTCAGCCTTTCGACACTTTGCAAAAACACACAATACCTTTCTCTAGCAATTTCAAATGTTTAAGAATGCAAGTTTTTCAAATATTCGCAAGTCTTTGCAAGTTGTTACAAGTTTTTGCAAGGTTTTATTTTCATTTATGTTTTTTTGGTTTTGTTTTTATTTTTATTAATTTATTTTATTCTGGCACTTTGCGAAAACCTTCAACGATTTCTGAATTGCAAAACACGAACTCGAAATAGAGATTTGAGACTTTGTTTATTTTTTTATTTAGTTTGATTATATTTTTGTTTTTTGTTTGTTTTCTTTTTTTTTTTACTTATTTTTTTAACTTTATTTTATTTTATTTATCTTTTACTTCTTTTAGAACTTTGCAAGAAAACGGCTTAACTTTTCCGGCACTTTACAAGAACACCAATTTTAACATCTCTAGCACTTTGCAGGAAGTCACGAATATAAACAAATATGAATGAATATAATCGAATATAAGCAAATATGAGCGAAATATAATAGTTTATTTTTTTTTGTTTTTGTTTTTTTTATTTTTTTATATGTTTTTTGTTTGTTTTTTTTTTATTTATTTTTTAAATTTTATTTTATTTATTTATTCTTTACTTCTTTCAGAACTTTGCAAAAAAACGATCTAACTTTCTGGCACTTTGCAAGAAGTAGCGAATATAAGTGAATATAAGCAAATATGAGCAAATATAAGCAAATAAGGAATATAATAGTTTATTTTTTTTGTTTTCATTTTTTATTTTTTTTTGATTTCATTTTTTTGTACATAATAAAATATGTAATATTTAAAATATAATAATAATAAATAAAAAAATAAAATTTTATATTAAAAAATTGCGAAAACTTGCAAAAACCTGTAAAATTTGCAAAAAGTTTGATTATGTGAATATAATAATTATTAATTAATATTATATCAGATATATATCGATTAATATCTATATCAAATATATATCAATGACTATCACTATCAATAGTAATCGACAGGGGTGATGAGTATTGATATATATCTTACCAGTTAGTAATCGATATATATTTATATATAAAATTTGCTGATAGTAAATGAAATAAGAATGCTACTACCCAAAGAGGAGCTAAAAAGAGATGCACACCATCTACGAAATCTCAACCTTTGGTGTTTAGAACAAATAACCACAAGGCAAGACAATACCATGTTTATATGGCAACAAATTAAATTGATTTGGGGAATTAAAACAATAAGAAAAACTCCTCAATGGTTCCGAAACCTAGAAGTAGTGCTAGAAAACAGATCCTCTTGTAAGCTAAAAGGAGTCTTTATTCAAAGAAAAGATTTAAATGAGGTTCAAATAAAACCAAAGAAAAGAAAGCTATTCCACAAAAGATCCAAAAAAGAATGGATAATTGGATCAAAGAAGAAGGACAAGTTACCATTTTTAGACAAGATACAAAAAAAACCTCTTAACCAAAAGTTATATATAATAGAATGGGAAGAGGAGAATAAAGAGAATGAATCATCTAACAACTCCCTTACAACATGTTTAACTCCCACTAACAAGACTATAAAAATAGAAAAGAGCGAAATAGAAGATATAAGCCTTTGGATCAAAAGAAGAAGCGAGGGAGGCTGGGCTTTATCAATCAGCCTTAAGTATCTTAAAAATCTAATATTACTAGTAGAAATGAACTTGGAAAAAAGAGAAGAAACAGAAATAGCTAATGCAATTATATCTAAAAGCTGAGAAACCTATCTGATTAAGAATATGATAGAAAACATAAGCAAACAACAGGAACTTACTCAGGCATCGAAAGAAAATATGGTATATAGAGAAATGATATATTACACAGATGGCTCACTCGTAGAGGAAGGAGTAGCAAATCACACAGCAGGGTATGGAGTTATTCAACTTGATAGTAAAGGGACAATAGTTAGAGAACTTAAAGGTAGAATCCAAGGGTGGTTTTCCTCAACTAGATCTGAACTAATAGCGATTTTTATAACAACTCTGATATTCTCAAACAATAGTAAGATAGATATTTTTTTTGGATAGCCAGGCAGCGATACAAGCAATTAAAAGAAGCCAGAAAGCTAAAAGTACTAGAAGCTGGTGCAAAATGAAAAATCTATGTATTCTGAGTACAATAGTCAAGGTTCTAGATACTAAAAAGCTAACGATTCAACTTCATAAAGTAAAAGCACATGTGGGCAATTTGCTAAATGATTTAGCAGATAAAGCAGCAAAGAAAGGCACACAAGAAAGAGAATTAACCTCCATTACTATAAATGAAACACAGAGAATAATGCTTAGACCAACCTGGAACAAGCATCCAATCGATATCCCAATTTGGAGCTTTATCAAAACATTCATGCAAACTTTCTATAAAGTCGACTGGTTATTTGCTTCAAGCTAGAAAAACATTGTACATCAAAGAAGAGTTGAAAAGCAAGATTAAAAAATCTTTAGAAACCTGTAGAATAAGGAAAAAAATGGAAAATCAAAATTTTTCAAATTAAACAAAAAATGAAGTTTTAGACTCAAAAGCCTAAGTGGTCTTTTACCTACACTACAGTTACGAAAGAGAAACCATGGAGGCCTATATACAACAACAATCTGCAGAAAATGCAAGAAAAAGAAAGAAAATTTCGAACATTTAACATCATGTGAAGTTGATGAATTCCACTAGTCAGAAAAGAATATTCAATCGCAAAAGAAATCTGGTAGAACCTAGATGCCTCTGTAAAAAAGAAAATCTCACAAGACAATATCTACTCAGCATTTGCCGGTGGAAGTATTGGTGACAAGCACAAAAAAAGAAATTATCTAGCAAGAGAACTAATCAAAACAGACCTAACAGCCTCTCTTAAGTTAATAGGAATTACCAGAAAGGAAATAGAACTAATAGTACTCAAATGGTGGGACAAGTGGCACAGTTTTTTCCAGGAAAAAATCTGGCTCCAATGCTACGAAGAAGTTATAAAATGGGAAAAAGAGCTGCAAATTAACTCCAAGAAAAAGAAGGAGAAACAATCTTGAAAAGAAAAAAGTACAAAAAAGAAAAATGCAGCTAGTCCTGAAAATCTATCAAACACAACAGAAAAAAGACCCAAGGGAAATAAGAAGGGAAAAAACCATTGGGAGAACTTCAAAAAAAGAATTGATGCAGTAACAGATGAGGTAAATAAATGAATATAGACCGGAAGATGGTTTAGTTGGAATAAAAATTAGAATAGATCATGACAGACTATAGATTCAGGCTGATGAACTGTGGATTTGTTATCTGAAATAGGTAACGAAGAAGCAGCAAGGTCAATTCTACTTTGGCAGGTCACACATAGGTACCAATTGGCAACCGGGTGAGCCACACTTTAGTTTAAAATAGCATAGCTATAAATAGATTCTACATTTACTATAAATGTAATTTCTATAGTATAAAATAAAGTTGTGACATAATCGTCAAAAAAAAAAAAAAAAAAAAATTAACTTTAACCTTTAATACTTTACAAAATAACAAATTATATAAAAAATAAGCTATAAATCTGAAAGAGTGGCATTGAATTTACTATTTTTACAGTTATATTTTTAATATTACTTAAATTAAAAGACAAGAAGCTATTTGAATTTATATGAATTTTTTTTGATGACTATAAGTGACATGAACTATAATAATCACTTTTACTATCCAAAATCTTATTAGAAAAACACTAATATCTATAAATTAAGTTAAAAAGAGAAGTTTGTAAGTTGGCAACTTTTGTTTAGAGATAGTTCTTATATGCTATCTCTAATAGTCTTAGAGTTTATCATTTATTGCTAAAAATAGTACTTGTTATTTAAAAATAGTTTTTATATTCTATTTGCTAACAAAAATAAATATCTAGCACTTTTTATTTTCTAGTAAGAGAGTATATAGATTGCTATCGCATTTAATAAAGAAAATTTATACTTTTTTATAAACAAAACAAGTGGTGTTATCTTTTCTCTTTGTTTTTTTTTTTTTTTTTTTTTTTTAATATTGGGGTGTAGCACCTGCTTCAGACTTTTATTAATACTTAAGTAAGTTAATATATAGTAGTGCTAAAATATATATATATTATATATCAGAACTAGAACTAGAACTTTAGATCTAAAACCATTTATTTATAGCTAAATCCCACCAGAGCTGTCAACACTTTTACACATGTGATTGATCTGGATTTATACATCCCTTCTCAACTGCCAATTAGTATTCATATATCTGCCACTTTATCTATATTATCTAATATCTTAACTTCCAAATTAGTGTGTACTAGGTGGGTGCTTATTGCTTTTAGTTTGGTGTACTCAGTTCCAACTAGTATGCTTCTAGAAGTTTATATCTCAAGCTATATAGCTGTCTTTACTCAATTAGATAAGTATTTCAAGTCTGCATACTGCTATAACTAGCTAGTTTTCTGTGACTTTGGGATTCAGATCTTAACATTTCGAATTTGGTATTGTGTAAATAACTATACTTTTCAATATTGTAACAAGGCTGTCTAGGCATGTCTTGCATTTGCTTCCAGTGCTCGATATAGTTGGATAGTATTATGAGGCCTAGAAGTTTTTAATAGATATATTATTATTTTTATTTATAGTGATTCTTAGCAATTGTAGTCTCCAGTTACTACTGCATTTACTTATACTAGCTATACTTGTATTGGTGGTTTCAAGTTCTCTTAACATTCGAAAACTCATATATAAGTATGACCAAAACATGTTAAGTTTATCAACATGTATATGCCTCTATGCTTTAACTTCTTATTGGCTAGTAAGTTTCATATATACCAGAGGTGTTTCAAATTTGATAAGACCAATTCTTTACTACAGGTCCTTTTGTATTTACCATATTTTTTACTATTTTCAATTCTGGTTACTGCCTAGTTATCTTCCAAACAAGATCCCCAATGCCATCTTAGAGTTTGTTTTTTTTTTTTTTTTTTTAAGCAGTCTTGCTTTTATTTATTTGAACTACTATGTAACTAATATACATTTGTATATAATTTCTATAGTATAATGTTCTAGTCTAATAAAAACTCACCAAGCACTATGCCCAGTGCGACCTGCCAAAACAACAATTCACCTCCTTAACTTTCTAAGAATTTTGTACCATGATGGTACCCCTTGGTCAACGATTAGCTATTGTCTGCCATATCAAGCATGCTTAAAAATTAGATTTGATTTTAACCAGCGAAGACCATGCTGGTTTGTTACCCCAAATAACCCATTCTTCAATTATTTTTTTCTTTTCTTTAAAAACTTCAAGTCTCACTTCTTTTGTACCGGTTCTTGCTTTTTTCCTCTTTTCAATTCTTTCCTCGGCTTGTGGGTCGGTGTTCTCCTTGTCAGGGTCATTTCTTTTATCCTCTTTTCTTTTACACTTTTTACCTTGTTTTTCTTTCTTGGATATCTCTATCATTCTTTCTCAATTTGACACTATTTCGCATTGAAAGTTCTATATATGCCTTCGGAATTGTGTCTTGATCTTGTTAATGAACGCCTGAATAAGTTTGGAGGTATTCTTTCTTTCGCTTAATAACGAACTAATCTTTTCTGCTCTCTCTTTTGTTATAAGCCCTTTTATTAACTCTATTTTAGTCACGATTCTTTCTTGTAGGTCCTCCCTAAAGATTATTTCTGTAATCTCTTGTATTTCTGTTGTTGTGAGCTTTATTTTCTCCTTTACCGCTTTCTTAACAATGGCCTCGCTTTCTTCTCTTTCTATAATCTTCCACAACTGTTGATACTCAGAGCATTTGGCAAAATGTTCTTGCGTCTCAGTCTCTAGATAACATATTCTACACGTGTCATCCAGGTAAAGACTTGCTTTTCTTTGATATAGAACTTGCATTGTCAGTAGAAGATCACTTAGGCACTTTATTTTGAATACCCATTCTCTGTTACTTCTACACCTGCTGCCTTTAACCTTACTTATATTCTTCCATACTTCTTTCCATTTAATTGACTTGTCGCTAGTTTCTGGTACCACCCACTTGTTTATACTTTTCAAGCTTTTTCACTCTGTGTTGATGCTGATTTCAGTTAATCTTGAGATAAAACTTTTTGTTGTGTCATTTACTTTTATTTCTTGCTATCTAAGCTCAGTTCGGGCTTGCTTGTTCCAGGGCTATTTAGAAGCTAAGAGTACCGAGCTGCATGCTTCTTCTTTTGCAAGCTTGTTAGCTTTCTCATTACCTAATACTCTACTATGTGCTTTAACTTTATAATAGTGCACCTTTAGCTCCTTCAACTCGATTGTTCTTCTGATTTGTTCTAGAAGGCATAGGTTTTTCCTCTTAACTATGTCGCTTTGCTTATTATTAATCTTGCTTGCGCATATTGCCTGGATTGCAGCTGAGCTGTCCATATATATGTTTACTAAGACCTTGATAGGAGCTGCTAATAAAGCTGACCAAATTGCTTCTAGTTCCGCCCTTGTTGAAGATGGCCAGTCTCTTACTGTACCTTGGAATTCTGCTATAAAAAGATTGTGTTTTTTGCTTTTGTTTTCAATCGCAGCTACCCAGCCAATCTCCATTTTTCTTCTTTCTGGGTTTTCAGTTAGGCTTAAAAGTGAATCATCGGTATAGAATGCCAATTTTCTATGCCCTTCTAGTTGTGTTGTGATGCTTTTTAGCTTCTCTTTCATTTGGGGGTCTTCAAGAGCCTGTTCTATTATTTCATTCACCAGAAACTGTAGAGCAACTTCTGTTGCGACCCCTTCCTGTGCTGATGGTACTGGAAGCGTGCCAGTAGTGCTACTAGAGAATGTGTCTGCCAGACAGCTTAATGGGACGCAGAGGTTCCATTGTTGACTTTCTGTATGGACTTTTTGAAACAGCCCAGGACTAATTGCTATCACTTTGTTCTTGAAAACCTTGCTTTTTTGGCAGGATTCTAGGTCTTCATTTTTCTTGCCGTTTTGTTCGCAATCTCTACACTTGTTTAGCTTAGTATTGTTGCTAACCTGGTCATCTGTTAGGGTCTAATGCTCTACTGTATAGGTCTTTCTGCCTTTTTTTCCTACTATTTTGCCAATTTCTAATTTGCCTTTAGTCTTCATTAAGATCCAGTCTTTTTTTCTTTTATCTACACTTATTATATCTGGTATTATTCTCGGGCTTAGACTGTTTAATGACTTGGACTGAAAACTGGATTTGATTCTTCAGCTAGTTTTATCTTCGAGGACTTCATCTTCAATTTTTGCAAACCAAATTGGCATCTTGCCTGCGGCTTTTAATCTTTTGCATTTATTAATTTGTTTCCACGTGAACAGATTAAGGCCTTTATTATCTAATAGTTGCTCTAAGACAAACAAACTCATCTCTTTTTCTTG
>CAJVPY010002528.1:0-15954 GCA_910591965.1 Dentiscutata erythropus | reverse complement strand
TTATTATGGCCAATCAAATCTGAAATTATTCCAAAAATTGAAATTTGATTGGCTACTTAATATTTATTGATCATACCGAAATAAAATGGAATTTTATACGGAGGTATTCACCGTCCCTGGTCCAGATTCGAATTATCAATCGGATTCATTAAGAGAATCCGAATTTAATCCGAATAACCCTTAAAGAATAGGATCAAGACACTATCTAAAAGCATACACAGGTAGATCAGAAAAATATCAAAGAAATATCAGGTTCTGATTTTAGTTGATTTTTGGCGCCTATCGTGACAACAACAGAGACATGTCAGGTGCTGATAGAGCCATAGTAAGCTATCAGGCACATGTCAGTTCTGATAGCTCTACCAGCACCTGATATGTCCCTGTTGTTGTCACGATAGGTACCAAAATCGGAACCTGATATTTTATGATATTTTTCTGATCTTGACCTGTGATAGTTTCGCTTCGCTAACGTTGTCTAGAAAACTGTCGTATGGGTGAAGATTTCCAGTTTTCATAATTTTTATTATGTATAAAGGTTTTTTGAACCAACCATATGCAAGATTTGGAGTGATATTTTAATCAATCATCGTAGTTTTTTATATCTGTTATGGGTCCTTAGATAATTTACGAGCTCTTATCAGTTTTTATACAGTTACTCTATAATAATTTAGACCAAATTTTAATAATAAAAAAAATAAAATATTAACTTTGTTTCTCTGGTTAAATATAAAGTAATATATTTTTTTTAATGTATTTATATTATTTGTTTTATCGTCTATTTATGTGAAATTATGTAATAAATTTTTAAAAATATGCAACAAAATATGCAAACAAAGTAGAAATATGTGACAACTAAGATTTACAAAAATCAAGAAAAAAAAGTTTCTAAAGTTTCTTTTATTTATTTTACAGTAAATATCAAGAAAGTTCTTGGGCGTTTTACTTAACAATAAGGAGTATTTTATATAATTTTTTTTCCAGCTTATTTATGTATCTATCTATCTTTAGATAACTAACTTTAACTACTACAATTTCTCGAAATAACAGGAATTCAGGTGTTATTTTAAAAATCATGCCTCCATATAAGTGATTTTGAAATATATAACACCCATATGTTCTAAATCAGGTGTCGATTTTTTGTCCAGCATTAACTGATCGACATTAATTGGCCTAAATTACCCCCACTATTTTCACCCTAACCTCTAACTTAGACAATGTTTTTTTCTAGATTTTATACGCAGACTATGTGCTATTAATTATGCGATATAAGCCCTGATATGCAAATTATGCAATCGCATCTGCTATGCAATAAATGTCACATTTATGCAATTGCAGATATGCACCAGCCCTAATCGTTATGTATTGTACGTTCTTGTTGCAAAAAAAAAAAATTGCAAGGTCGGATGATCAATTTCCGATCTATTAGATCTGGTTAAACGTAAATATCTCGAGAATTTAGTCCAATAAAATTTCGTGTAACGGAATTTTTATTTCTTTTTTTTTTTTCTAAGTCTTCCAAACTGAAAAATATAATGGCATACGGTAAATATATCATGTTATATGACACGAATTTATGAAAGAGTTTTCTTTGTTCATTAATTTATCGTCGATTGTTTTTTTTGCATAGACTCTGGTCGAGGTTTTTTTGGACGTGGAGGAGGACGCGGTGGTGGTAGAGGTGGCGGGGATCGTGGAGGGCGTGGTGGGGGACGAGGGGGGTTCTCATGTATGGAGCGAGTATTTTCTTTATGTTGGAACCAATTAATATTGCTTAAATAGTTTAAATTGCAACAATTTAATAAATCCCATCTTATTTTATTTTGTTCCTTAAAATAACTTCCGCTAGCTCGCGGTGGCGGTAAGAATATTTAATAATCACAAGGCCAAATCGCCAATGAAACTTTAATTATATTTTTCGTTAGGTATTCAAAAACGCGGTGCTGCTGTTGGCGGCCGTGGAACTCGTGGAGGTCGTGGAGACCGTGGACGTGGACGTGGCGGTGGAAGAGGGGGCCGGGGCGGCAAGCCTGGAGTTAAAGGAGGATCTAAAGTTATAATTGAACCACATAGACATCCTGGTATATTTACCGTGCCAAATAACTTCATATTTCGTCAGAACTCTCGTATAACTATAATTCGATACTTTTGTTATTAGGCGTTTTTGTTGCTCGTGGTAAAGAAGATCTTCTTGTTACTAAAAATCTTGTAAGTGGTGAATCCGTATATGGCGAAAAGAGAATTTCTGTTGAAGGACTAGATGGCGTTAAAATTGAATATCGTGTTTGGAATCCATTTCGATCTAAATTGGCAGCTGGAATTCTTGGTGGTGTTGATGATATATATATTGCACCTGGAAAAAAAGTATTGTATCTTGGAGCTGCTTCAGGAACTACAGTTTCACATGTTGCAGATATAGTTGGACCAGTAAGTTTAACTTTTTTAATAAGCATAACATCTTGATGAAGCTCACAGGCTAAATTAATACTAATCACCATATTAAAAGGAGGGTGTAGTCTATGCTGTTGAATTCTCTCATCGATCCGGACGTGACCTCATTAATGTCGCCAAGAAACGTACTAACGTAATTCCAATTATCGAAGATGCACGCCATCCGCAAAAATATCGTATGTTGATGAACATGGTAGATGTTATCTTCGCGGATGTAGCACAACCAGATCAAGCACGCATTATTGCTCTGAATGCACATCATTTCCTTAAAAATAACGGAAATATTGTTATATCAATCAAGGCAAATTGCATTGATTCAACCGTTGAAGCAGCCACAGTATTCGCAAGGGAAGTAAAAAAACTTCAGGAAGAGCGAATAAAACCTCTAGAACAACTTACTTTAGAACCATACGAAAGAGACCACGCTCTAGTAATAGGAAGATATGTAAGAGCACAATAAAATAAAACATTTTATTTCTTGTATATATCATTGATTAAGTGATGGGTGAAGGAATTAAAAGCAATTAGGCCTACTGCACACTGCTATACACTATTTCTATGAAGTTATTATATATAGTTATATATTGCCTTATTGTCTAATTATCTAAACAACTTAATTAACGAAGTCATTCTATGTACAGAGACCTCTAAATGCACTCTCTATAAATGCACCCTCTATGTAAAATCTCTTTATAGTCTGGTCCCAGCTTATAATAGTAATATATATTTTGCTCTCTATAAATGCACGCCCTCTTTAAGTGCACATTTTTGAAATTTTTTACTATGGTCCCGAGGGGGTGCATTTAGAGAGGTCTCTCTGTATCATTATTACGTAGTATATATACAGTAAAACCTCCATAAGTGCACCCTCTGTAAGTCACACCCTCTCTAAATGCACGTTCAAGTTCTGGCCCAAATATATACATGCTCTCTATAAATGCACTTTCTCTTATTAATCTCTAAGTGCATGTTGTTATAGCTTGGTCCCACTTATAGAGGTTTTACTGATATATTTGTAGTATATATATAATATATATATAGTATAGTATATATATAGTAATAAACAATAAATTTTTCATCACACCAATTACACTACACACATTTCATACACTATTGCCGATTGGTGATAGTGAATGCCGTAATCATTACACCTATATATATATATATATTTATTTATTTAAATAATATTTTACCAGCATCATTAAAACGCTTCCATAACTTAGGCTCCCTCTCGTACGATTCGAATTTATTAAGAATGACACACAATAATGGCGTAAATGTGGCTGATCCACTTGCACAAGAAACCTTGTTGAAAGAAATGGCCAAGAAAAGTTGGTGAACATTGTATTATTGTATTATAAACATTCGATACAATTATTTAACTTTTATTTTTTAGCAAGTGGAGATTTAGAAGCGTTTCTTAATCAATTGTATAATGATTCATCACTTGGATTATATCATATGAACGAGCATATTCGTAGAAGAGTACCACAAATCGTTGAAGAAAAGGTAGATAATTTATTAAAATATCTTTGATTTTCTTAACCTACTCATCCCATTATCGCTAAAATTACTTTTACAGAAAGGATTAATTAATCTAGAGAAAGACCTAGAAATCACGATTTCAGATACGAAAGATTCTGATACATTAGTGAAATCTCTGCCGACTATATCAAGCTTTAAAAATATTGGTGATTTATTGAAAAGTACTTTAGATATTGTAGAAGCTGCTAAAATTAAAAAGTAGCTACATACATATGTATGTAATTATTTAGGACTAGAGTCACATTTTAGCTTCATGACTGACTCAATGCATCTAAGCACTTACTATGATACGTATCTTTTGATGTATTTATAAGCACAAAGTTACACGAAAACTTGTACAATACAATATCTTATTAATTAACGTTTAATGCATCAAAACCCGAAACGAGTTTATGAAACATTATTTTATATTAAAATAGCCTTTTAAAGATAAATTTGGAATACTGCGGTCATCTCCGTCACGTATATAATGGCTTTGATACAATACTTTCCTTAAATTTATCTTCTTACGTATTTGCTTGGAGGAAATCGCCGGTCGATTTACTACGCTGTCACGAGCCATATTTATATAACGTTATCTTTTTTTTTTTCCACCTTCCTTATTCCTTAAAACGCAGTGCGCTTATAATATAGTGTATATCTTTGAACTCCATATAAATTATAATAATGTCATATAACAATAGTGTTTCTGAGAAAGATCAGTCGGCTTTTCCGACGATTACTGTACTTGATGTGTCAGAAGAAAAACGTTATGAAGATAAAACAGTACAACGAAAGTGTTGTGGCTGTATAACAGAACAAGTGGGAGTTGTTATTATCTTATCCTTCTACTTTGTAAGTATTGCAGTCATATGAAGATACTATTAAAAAGGAACGTAACGGTTTATAGCTTACATGTAATTCATATAACAGTTCTACGGATTGTTAAACACTTTAAGTTCACTTTCTTCTTTGGCATGTAAGTATAAACTATTATTACTTTATCTACATTATCTGAATTCAAAAATTACATTATCTAAATTAAAAAAAAAAAAAAAAAAAGATTAATCACTTTTTTCTCTCATTTTATCTTCAGCATCCGATTACATTCTTAGGGATAAAATAATTTTAATAATCTCTGCTATCCTATATATTTTTATGACTGCGATTGGAATTACTGGTACTATCGCAATCCGAAAGGTAAATATTAACATTATACATAATTTATTATTCCATAAATAATAACACTATTTTTACATTTCAGGGAAATACTGTCTTGTTACGCCGTCTATCAATTGCTCTTTGGATTTTCACTACTTTAATGTTTAAGTTCAATATTGCAGTTTTTATTACTGAAGTAGTATTTAAAGACGAATATCTACAAGCCTGTCTTTCAGCACAGCAAGAGACTGAAAATCAGGGATTTGATGCATCTAATTGGGATTGTAAAGATTTCATTAATGCTATTTTAGTTAGGGATGCTCTTAAAGTTGCCATTTTTGGCGTTCTTTCGGTATGTTATATATTTTGCAATAATCTGCATTTCTCTTTATGGATTTGTATTTATGAAATTTTAAATTTTTTTCCAGTTCTATTTTGCATATGTCGTTGCCCGTTATTCCCGAAGAACGAAAAATGAGCCTCTTCGCCGTCAATATTCTAATGATGATCAAAGAACTCCCACTTATGTGGTTTATGAAACTAGACCACCAACTGCCCATGATTGGATTCCACCACCAACTTATACAGTGAAAACAAGTCCAGTTCAAGATAGCATGCAAGAAGTTGACCAAAAAGCTTAGCAGCTTTTCTTTTTTCTCAATGTCACAACATTTATTATGAGCTTTATAGCATTTGGCTTCATGAACTACAGCGTAGAAATGTCGGTTATTTGTGTGAACAATGACAAGACGTATTCACCTCCTTCGCTCAACAATCAAATGCTTGTGACAGAGATTCTTTATAATTATTATGATAATATAATAATAAAATTGTCATCACTTGTCATTATTTGTCGTTTCTAACCACATTTGACAATAATATTCGTGAAATATATTCATATTATTCATATTATTTCATTGGTTATTTACTTTCACTCTTTTTTTTTTTTTTTTTGTAAATAACAATGGAAACGTGAGAGATAAAGTTAATAAAATAAAAGTACAAAAAAAGTATTATAATCAATTAAATATTTGGAAATTTAGAAATTCAAAGATAAACACTTTACAAATAAAATAAAAGGTTTGTAGAATTCTATGAAAAATAAATTAACAAAACCGACAATTATGTACAATAATATAAAAAATTGTCTATTTCGACAATGCAATTATCAAGTAACTACATCCGCTTTTATATTATTATTATTATTATTAGCGCCTTCACTATCAATCATCTTAGCCTTAATACCATCGTCATTACTTCTTAAAGCAACCTTGCTAGTTCTTAACCTCTCTATTCCCTTTCCAACATTCTCAATATGCACTTCAATAGGCATTTCAACCAATGATGGTCGTGAGACATGTTCTCTCAATTCTTCTAAATCTAATTGAAATGAAGTTAAACTATATAATGTTGTCTGTATTTGAGAAACTGCAATACGTCTTTGTTTATCAAGATCTCTTAATAATGCTAAATTTTCTTCAAAAATTTGTTTTTTCACTATATTGCCTCCAAGTCTGGTCCACATTTGAGCAAATAAATTGGCACGCTCTGTTTTTTGAAATGTTCCTTCACGAGTTGTTAGATCATGAATCGCTATTAACATTTCATCCAAATCTGCCAAACTATTAATAAAAAGAACTTTATAATCAATTTGTATTTAACATACGACTTTACAAGAAAAAAATTTTATTTATTACCTTCCAAGTGCTTCAGTCGCAACAAGTATCATTCTTTTTAGATCACTTTCAATCAAAGTCATCATTTGATTATAACCAGCAGCTAATTCTTTAGCACTTATCTTGTTATCTCTAACATTTTCTAATGCTTTTAAAGCAAATATATTATATGTAATCAAATTATCTAATGAAGTCCTTGTTCTGGATTGCAAAATTTGCAAATCTCTACCAACACTTTTAGCCTTATCAACAAATTCAGTAAGTCTATCTACTAATTCTTTTGATGTAGATAATGAGGAATATTTTATTAAAGTTCTTAGATCTGCTGTTGCTAATTCTGCCTTTTTTATATCTAATGCTAATGAAGATGATGGTCCTGTATGTGATAATTGATAATCCATTATTTGTTCATAAGTTTCAACCTGTCGATTTACTAATCGTGAGAAATCAGGAATTGGTGTTTGACATAATGGAATCAAATTGGACAAGGGTAAACGACACACAGCCAATGCTAGATCATTTTGAAAGGTGCTTGATATAAACGAGATCGAAGACCATCCTAAATATAACGCAAGCGCTATTGAGAAAATGGGTTTAAGAAGGTGAAGTGCACCAACAATTACATCTGTTTGTATAAGGGAAAAAGAGTTAACAAAAAGCCTGCAACTGGTTGTTACCATAATTTATTAATACATGCCAATAACAAAATTAAGAGGCCCGATAATATTTGGGGGTGTCGTTTCTTCTCTCTTAGACATTTTGAAAATTCTGCTAATAACGATAACGATGTAAAGTTTTACGTATCGGGCGTTTATTTATTTATTATTGTATTTATATATACATCATACATTACAATTGGTAACACATATTCAATTTATAGTAAACGAAAAGATATAACTATTTGTTATCGTTATATATGGGTGTTTTGTGACAAAAAGGTTATTCTGTTTATTTTTTAACCAGCTTCTTTTTTTTTTTTGACGAAAGTTTGGACGTTAGAATCATTAGCTTTGAGTTTGCAGAATGAAGATTACTTACCTGAACTTGAATATCATACCAATTCTGCCTGCAAATAAATAAGATCAAGTCAATAAAAACATTTTACGCTTAAAACCGACGCATGCGTACTATGCATATGACAATTATTTCAACGCTATATAGTAATAATAATTCATCACACAATAATCACAAATTGACTTTCAAAATTTTTCACGAGATGAGTCTTAACGAATATGAAATTTATTGCCTTTACGATCATTAAATCAAACGTTTGGATATCTTGTCATTCTTTTAAAATATTGTGTTCGAAACATCAAAACGTAATAAAATAATGTTCTATTGTTATATGCTTTAAGCATGCAAATTAATTTGCCCATTTCGTAACTTCTCTCACTCGAGAGTATAAATAAATAAATTAATTATCATTTTCGACCTTACGCTGCCTCGTTTTCTCTTTCTTCTGCCTTCCACATAGCATCCAACGCCCTCAAGATCAAATATTCTGGTATAGTATTCACGATGGGAGCTACTATTTTTTCTAATTCAGAAGATTGCACGTTTGCTTTTTCAGAAAGGTCTTTAATAAGATTAGTTAGCCCATCAATGGCTGGCCCAAGAGAAGATTCTTTACGTATCAAACGTGTAATTATTTCAAAAAGTCGATCCACTTTGCAAAGTTGAACTTTAGCAAAAAGCATTCTATCACTCTGTAAACCAATATTAGAAGTTCGAGCCCATGAATTTACTACGTCTTCTAATGTCTTAACCTAATATTTAGCAATTTGGGTATCATTAATTCATTTGTGAATAAAAAAAATAAATAAAATAAATACATATATAAATAAATTATTAATTAAAACATTACCACTTCTACATCCGTGATCTCAAGTATTTTTCTAAAATTTGACCCTTCATTAGTCCATTCATTGATATTTGCCCGTGTCCATTTAGGTTGGGTGACAGGATTATCCATATCAACAAAACACTCGATATTATTGCTATGCTGGGCTAATTGACCATTAGTTGGATCTTCCTCACTGGTTACATACGTACCATTATCCAATTTTTCAACCTATTATTTGAATAATATATTTATACGAAATGTTGAATAAGTAATGTTCAGAAAAAAAAATTTCGCACCTGAGCCACGCCATCGGTGGAAATTACGAAATATCCAGTTTTCTGGGTTAATGTTATCTTCAATACGTGTTGAATATCAAAAACTAATCGTGTTTGCCCACTACGCCAAGTAATAGCAATGGCATCCTGCTTAGATAAAGGATCCGTTGAATTATTCAAATAAAATCTAAGTCTACAGTCTCCCTTATCTTCTTCAAGTTCATTTTTTTCTGGCATTTTTTCAAATTAGTTAATTACAATACTAGGCAGCCGCTATAATTCAACTTTTAAATTATCTACCTATAACGAAAGTGCCAATTGCAAATTTAGTGAGTCTAAAATCGAAGAAGGGTTTTCGTGGTGGTTTCATAGGCGCCATTCGAGGGCGTTTGTAATAACTTTGACCCCGGTGTGTGGAGCTACCTTGTCGTTTGAATGGCGCTGACATTTTATAAATAGAGTTTATGTGTTAAACTCGACGATCTCGATCTCTCTCATGAAAGTCGTCTATTTATACTTTATACAGTACACTCTCATAATTATTAATTGTATGACAGGTAAAAAGTTCACAATTTATCACGTGTTAGCGATTAGATAATACTTTCGTATCACCATTTAAAGCCCACCAATGTTTATCAACAGTATTTAAAATAAACCAAAATATTTTAAAAAGAACATTTGCACATAAAAGAAACTTCACATTTTCATATTATTATATTTATCTGACATTTGAATAGTTAATCAATTAACCCTATAATACAATCAAGGGCCCAAAATTTATGTCCATAGTTTTAATGAATGATCTGCGCCTGAAGATATTATCCATGGTTGAGTAGGATGAAATTCACAATGTAAAACACCTACGTATAAATTTAAATATAAATATTAATCTAAAAATGGAACCTCGTGATATACCAAATGATCTGATTGGTGAAAATTAATTACCTAGATTGTCTACTACTTGATGACCCGCTTTTAATACCTTTACAGGAACAATTAAGGGATTTTGAAGCAAATCATTATAAACCATACCATGAAATATTTGGATGGTTCCATCGTCACTACACGATGCAAAAAGTGGTAGGCGTTTATGGAAAGCAACGCTACGAATAGCTTTTGAATGAAACCTTTATATATATAAAAAATATAGAATCAAAAAAAATTGAAAAAAAATGAAAAAATAACACGATAAGGCAAATGTTAAAAAAAAAACAACACAATACATACCGTAATGCCTTGTATGGCCTTGATGAAAGGTCCAAATCAAACCAACATAATCGTTTATCATAACTTCCTATTATGACATTGTCACCTTTATAAAATATGAAATTAATAATATTAAATACTTAATTACCATGATTTAAAGATATCATGTATTGTTTATGAAAATATGAATGTAAACAATATCATTATTAATAATTTTAAAATTAAATAAGATCATGTACCCATTGAGTGAATATCCAGGCTGGAAATCCATTTAACTCCTGATTGCAATGTTTTAACTAATTCTTGTTTTACCAAATTATAGATGCGTACGAATCTTTGATACTGTAAACATTGGTAGAAAGATAAATTACAATATTGGAATAAAATTTAAGTAGTTTATTTGACATACCGCCACAAAGAATAAGGGCTTTATAGGGTGGAACATGACGCGTTGAACCATACCCCTAGCCCTGCGAAAAGGTTGTTGAGTTTGATGTTTCGAAAGCTGGTGAATCAAGATGGCTTGGTTGCCCGCTGGAAAATGATAAAATAACAACAATCATTCACAGCTTTCGGCAAATGAAATAAACATATTAATTCCCAACTTACCATCAGGTGCCACAGTCGCAAAATAATCACCCTTTCGATGCCATGTAATTTGTTTGACAACCTAACAAATAATAAGAATAATCAACTTTAGCATAAAAAGGCTCAAATAAGATGGCATACATTTTTATAAGCTACCTTGTTATGTGCGTGCTGCACAATTACAAGGAATCCGTCTCCCTGTTCCGTTGGCGGTTTTATCCATTCAACTAATTTCATTTGTTTTTCTATTAAACTATGTCAGTAAATCTTTTAGATAAAAAATTAAAAGAAAAAAAGAGTAAATTAATAAATTTGGTAAATACCATTTTTCTCAGTGTTAAATCCAGATGTAACATATTGAGCTGTTAAATTTGTAGTTTCATCATTGCGTATAGCAGGTGGTGAAATTATAATAACTTTATTCGAACTTGAATAATATAATATAAATTAAATAAATTATTTTAACGAAAAACCTTTTTTTACAACTCAGCAAAAAAAATTAAGACCTACATAGCAACTGCAAATGCACAGATATCCTTATTTGGACACCAAGCCACAGAATGCACAATTTCATTCACATCCCAGGTTTTAACACAACGTCCTGTTGTAATTTCCCACATTCTTATAGTCTTATCATCAGACCCAGACAGCAACCATATTCCAGATGGATCAATAGAGAACGCGCGTACACGACCTTTGTGAGCATCGTATGAAAGAGTAATTGATGTTGGAAAAGGTTGAAGGTCTTTTGGATTAGGTAATTTAGGCAAGAGTGATTCCGGATCAATGTTAAGCTAAAATTCGAATAAATTAAATAATCAGCAAAGAGGAGTGATAAAATCTAGAATTTTCAAGCACTAAAATAATAAGTCAGCGATGCCGCATTACTTTATTCCTTCGCATACGCGGGGCTAAATACAAGTCGAGGCATCTATTGAATCGCTCTTGAATAAACCGTCCATATGCTGGCACAGCTCTTAGGCACGGATATCTGCAATATATTATTAAAATGAGCTTTAAATTGATTATGTTAAATAAGGTAATAGCATTATTACTTTTTGGGCAAATAATCCTTTTCTCTATCATCCAGGTCCGTCTTTTCCAATTCCTCTCTTTCTTTGTCTGTTGGTAAATATTCCGCAGGAGGGTTATAGCTCTCATCATGTTCGGGTAGCTTTATTTTAGGTGCAGGTATCTGCATAATGTGCTCTTCGCGCGGTTTATCATTATCTGTCCATAAACTATAATAACGAGGTTTTGGTGTTTGGGTTTTACCGAGTACAATACGTCCTTGGCGAATAGCACGAACAAGTTTCATTATCTGCAAATAACATTTCAATTTTAATTTTAAGTGCAATTATTGAATATCGAACAAATCAATATTATATCATATAGAACATACACGTTTTGCTTCCCATTTTGAAGGTACGAAACGTCTCTTGGGTTCAGGCGTTGCGTTGAGTGGCATCACTTCTGGTTTGCTAGTGAACCACTCGACAGTTGGTTCATACGGATCATAATTTGGATCCGGAAATGCACCCATCTGTATTCTACGAATAATCTCTAATTCTTCGTCACTTAATTTAACGTTCTGTTGTGATAAAACATCTTTTACACGTAACCTGGAAATGGTCGATCAAATATTATGAAAATTAAATTACATTATAGTAAAAAATAAATGAAGTAATTATGCTACATACCATGAATCAGGATCTTCCATATTATCCAAAAATTTGTCTAGTTCATCACTTGTAGCAGGTTTCATGATTTTTTTGCCATCGATGTTATATCCAATATGTGGATAATCATCATACCATTCCATCGGTATATTACCCACGGTATTGACTGGCTAATTCATAAAGGGAATTAATTTAGGCAAACTTCACGAAATAATTAACAAAAATGTTGTTCTGATTAATTCATACATTTTCAGTAGAAGAATCACTTTCATATATTGGATCGATTTCTGGTAATATCTGACGTGGATAACCATTAGCGCCAATCTCATATTGCACTTGTTTTTCCCTAGATATTGCATAAAGCATTTTATTAAATAATTGACCATGAAATTAAACAACTATATGTTCAAGGGAATCACAAACATTTGTTCAGATATTTCACAATCGCTCATTGCACTGCTAATAGTTCCTTCATCGTCTTCAATGTCCACATCACTAATATCTTCAGTGTCCACATCACTATTATCTGATATGTTTTCATTGCTGCTAGTTTCTTCTTCGCTCCTTTGACGCTTCATTAATTAAAAAAAATTTACATAATGTGATTATCGGTTTTATCAAACATTTTTATGTGTAACATTATACAATCTGTGCGAATTTTTTTGGGTATCAAAAATTTTGATTTGGCCAAATATTAATTCAGGCCACATTAGTGATGGTAAATGACCTGAAACTTAGGTCATTTAACATACAGTATGTTAATTAATATTCTAATGCCTTTTAACAGTCTTTTAACCATTCAGATGGTTGTCAAACAAAAGTATGTAGCAAAATCAAAATTTTACTAAGTCAATTAATATTATGTCTTAGGTTGTTCGAAATAATTAATTGTATATATTTTGAAGAACTTTTATTAATTTACCTATGCGCTTTACATTTATAGGAGTTAATTAATAAAATATAGCGAAAACCTGCAATTTCGGCTCCACTTTCTGATCCGATTCCCGGTAAATTTAAATCAAGCACAACATATATTGTATGGTGTGTTAAATCACATTTTTCGAGGTTTGATCTGTAAAATTAATTTCGGAAAACTCTCAATTCCTGGTTTTCGCTTATTATTTCGAACAACTTAAGACACAAATATTAATTGACTATTTAGCTATAAAGTTTGATAACTTTATGATTTGAGTCATTTAAATTTCGATTAAACGACCGGGTCATTTACTATTCCTGTGTTGGGTGGGCATATAAATTTTTATTGGCGAGCCTACAAATATCTAGCCCAACCCGAGCTATTTCGAAACCTATATGCATTATCGTTATGCAGTTAAAGCTGATCAATCTACGTAGAAAAAATTAGATCTGGGATACAAACTCTATATGCACACGACTTAATGACTACAGTAAATGACCATAGTCATTCGGTCCCAAATGACCCAAAATTGAGATGACCTGTTATTTCGGAGTCATTTGAAAAATTTGCAAATGACCAGGTCATCGGGCTACAATCAATTATATTTTGTTCCACCATCAAAATCAGTTACGTAATCGTTGCTTAAAACTAAGTTGTGTAATTGGCAAGTTAACGACATTTTTGTTATAAAACTTGAAAGGAAATATTATATCAAAATTTTGCATAAAGAAAAAGCTAAGTTCATTCAAATATAATTGATGAACTATTATTTCAAACTTTACATGCTATAACATGAATTTTGAATTTATAATAAAAGTATTTTTATTTGTTTTTAGGATTTTGTTTGGTTCGAACTCTATGTAGCTATCATCTTTCAAAGCAGTGTAATTAATTATTTCTTTTGTTCAGATGACTATGACTTTTCAAAATAGTATCGATATCGATATTAAATATTTTTATTTATTATACTTAATTCGATAAAAATTATAAATAGGTTATATTTTATATAATTTTCTGCAATATATATCGTCGTCATAATTAATTATTATTGTACTATGTTATTATAAACAATACCATCGCGCGATTTTATGTGAGACACGTGATGATTTAAAATTTTATATTAATTGAATTATTTACTTCGCGCGAGATTGATGTCACCTATGCACAAAGTGCGTGAAGTCGCGGGTGTAGAATTTCATTCGCGCGAAATACATCTATAATTATGCTATGTTCATGTTGTTTTAAATTAGTTTTACACAGATAATTTTTAATATTAAAAAATATTGAAATCGAATATGGGGTTAAGAACATGTTGCTAAAGTGTTTTATTAAAATGTGTAATCTCCAATGCGCATTAGAAAATACGAATAGATTACGTTGTTTGATCATTTAAAACATGCTATTTGCTGAAATGTATTGATAGAATTTGCAGATCTTGTTGGCGTAACTGAAATATTAAAAATGCAAACTTGAGCAATTTCTAATTGATGTCTTTCACGAATGGTAGATATTTGACGAGCAAAATATGGTTGCGATGAAAGATTCCTAATATCTAGTAAAAAATTTAAACCATTTTGAGAACGAATACTTGAATTTTTAAATTTATGTGATGGTATTATGAAAGAGTATGAATATTAAAACTTACGTATATGAGAATTATACAATGATTAAGAGTTTTAGTGTATAAAGTGTCGTTTCTAAAGTTAATATTTCAGTATATTTCTTGATTCTCACATTAAGAATTCACTTACATGATTATATCGTTTGACCAATACGTTATGCACATTCTTCCTTTAATCTTTTATTTTCTTGTTCGAGCAAAAAAATTCTTTCGTTATTCTCAATAATTATCTGTTTCATTTCTTCTACATGTGTACTCGCAAAAATATTTGTTTTTTCCAGAGAAACGATAAGATCATTAATTACTTCGTGCGTTGCATAGAAACATTTCATACTTCGTTTGAGCAATTTCAATGATTCTGCAGCCAATTTTCCGTTTGATACAATAATTCCGATTTCATCGTTTTTTAATTTTCTTGTCATTTTTATAAATTTTCTTGTAGTTTTAGGAAGCACAAGGTAATCCGGTTTCAAATATAGCGAACAGCACAAAATTTAGCGACTTGTATGTTCCAAATATGCGATCTTCTCGTACGACAACATTACTAATCGAATGATTGATTAATTGATTTTTTATATATATAAGAAAAACGAATTGCTTGTCGATTTCGTCAATCTAAATTGAAAAAAAAACCATCAGCATTAAAGATATCATCATTACAACCGCAGATTTGCCTTTCACCCTTTCATCCAAGACTTCTTGAACCAGATAGTCCCTTCATCCTACACGGGCAGCGTAACGAAGACACGCGGTACGCTAGATAACCCATACTGAGTGAGTGTGAAACATTCACCTGATAAAAATGTTCAGTAAACAGCAACTCATTAGAATGTTCTTGTTTCTTTTCATCCATGGTATTCTTGTAAAAAAAAATATGTATGTCAGTATTAAAGATATCATCATTACAACCGCAGATTTGCCTTTCACCCTTTCATCCAAAACTTCTTGAACCAGATAGTCCCTTCATCCTACACGGGCAGCGTAACGAAGACACGCGGTACGCTAGATAACCCATAC
>CAJVPY010002527.1:0-15955 GCA_910591965.1 Dentiscutata erythropus | reverse complement strand
TAATTTTTAAATAGTGTTTAAAGCTTATAAGGTAACTAGTAAATACTATATAAAAATTTAATTTTATTAAATTTTCTGGACAAAAAACAATTATATAAAATCAGAAATAGTAGTTAAAGCTATTTTAATAATTGGTACATATTATGAATGCTAAATAGAATAGAATTATATTATTTAAAAGGATAGTTTATATTTTAAATTTCTAGAAATTTGCTTTTAAAAACTATCACAATGTAGTACAATATACTACCAGTAGTATGCCAAAATACTAACCATTAAAATAAATATCACTGCAAAAATAACATTGCTGGTTATAAGTGATAAATAACAAATATTTTATAATTATAACATACCATCTTTATAATTTGTCTAATATAGTCTTTTTTATTTGACATGCGATAAGGATTTTTTATATAATCCTTATGAAGAGTCTCATAAGTCTCCGTGGTCATACTGTTTATTGACCAATATTCTTGAATTGCAGGTACTACATGATGGCATTAACTGTGAAGTTTTGGGAGTTGAAGACCACTTGCAGAATATTTTGAAAATATTTTAACAAATTTTTTAGCCCATTCATTAATGAAGACCTATGAGATAAATTGTTAGTTATTAGAACTATTAAAAAGGTAACCACTTGTTCTATACCTGAAGCTGATTACAGAAATTGTAAGTAAATGATTCCTCACAAGCGCAATATATATATGAAGAAATTGGTAATGAACTTTGCATAATGTTCATTACTAATTCCTGGCTTTCAATAATTCTTATAGAGGTTATCAAGTACAAAGATTATTATTTTCATTAAGTTACACAATTCATTAGCTGTTATACATGTTATATCTGATAAGTTTTTTATTATTTTAAGCCCAGAATATCGAGAAATCGATGTTAATCGCTATTCAAAGATTTGAAGCACTCTGCTTTTACACTGGTCTAATAGAAGCTCTTTAGTATAATCTAGCATATATTTAAAGAGGCCAAGATCTAATATGTACATTCAATTAGAAACAATAGCTTCATATACATTAAACTCTCTAAAAGATTTTATATTTATTATATTTTTAGTACAATAATTTGGGCTTGGTGTAGAGAAAAGGGATAAGTTTAAAAAAAAATAATATTCATAAAATTAATTATAATTAATTTTATGAATATTATTTTTTTTTCAAATTCATTCCTTTTCTTAATATTACATACCCAATCTCCCAAAATACATTTATTTCAGGATAAAGTGAATAATCATGTTCTTCTCCACTACTTATTGCTTGTCTCATAGTATTGGGAGTTCTTGGGATTATACCCATTAATTTAGTCTTATTTAAGTCATTCTTTGATACCAAACATTTTCCACATGGTAGACTCGAGGATAATGGTTAATAAACGTTAGCAAACTTATAGAAATTTCTTTAAATATCATATAATGAATAGTAGAATCATTGAGAAATTCCTTTCCAGCCTTTGTTAATGATGGAAGTGGTGAAGTATCCAAATTGAAAAACTTGTTTAAGAAGCTTATAATAGAATCTCCAGCCGAATTTGACAAGTGATATTTACTAACTATTACTATAAACTCACGATAGGCATCGTTAGGCCATTCGAAGTTTTGAGGATGATCTAAGTCATCAAAGCATTTTCAAACGAAGCCCCCTGGTAGTCTTCAAGATCAGGCACTGTATCCAAATTATAAAAAGTACCAAATGATATGTCACCATGGTCTTCAATATTACTTTCATCAAACCTAATTTGAGATACAATGTCTTCTACTAAAAGAGGTGTAGTATCTATTTGAAGAAGTTCTATTTCCATCAAAGAATGCACATGCTCATCAGAACTCTCAAAACAGGGTGGTATTGACATATTTTCACTCTAAATGAAATATAATCATTCTTTAATGTTTATTACTATATGAAAAAGAGATTAAATCTGATATACTGTAGCTGATACATTGCATTTGACACTTGGGCATGATAAATCATCAAATGTGACAAACAAGAATTAGCTGATATTATCAGCTAATTCTCGTTTGTCATGTCTGATGATTCATTACGCCCAAGTGTCAAATACAATGTATTAGCTATATCAGATTTAATCTAAAAAATATTAACTATTTACCTTATATTCTGAAGAATCATAATCAGAACTATATTTCAGATAATTCCAAATATTTTCATCCACTTGTTTATCTGAGAGCTCTGGATTTGTATGGTTTTGAATATTAGGATGCTTTTGTAAATAAGTTGTGTTAAGGCTTGAGGCCTTGTAAACAAACAATTGCAATGATTATATGGCCAATCCATTTTAAAGCAAAAAAAAAAAAGATAGCAAGAGAAAGAAAATAAAAGGGAAAATAAAGAAAAAAAAAGATAGATCAAAAGAGTACAATTAAAATATATAAGGTGCCTCATATTAAAAAGGATCATTTTGACATATATCTTATTTTGAGATAATTAAGTTTAATCATTTATTTTGATTTTTAGACTAATCTGGGATTAATTAAATTTTATAATTTTGATTGGTTAAAGGTAACAGATGACTATCAGGTAATCTCGTGATGTGCTCTGCTTTAGGAAGCTTCATGTAATTTTTCTTTTACATTATCTTTATTTTTCATTATGAAAATCAACTTTCATTTATAATTGAAAAATGCCAATCATGTCAAAATTTACATGAATCTAATAAAAACTCATTTTTCAAAAAATTGCAAAATAGTCCCTTTTAATATGGGATACCCCATATATTGATTATAAGGATCAAATAAGAAAGATCTAAAGAATATAATATGAATATCTTTTTTAAATTAATTTATAAAATAAAATTTATATAAATCTATTTATATAATAAAATCTATTTATATAATAAAATCTATATAAATCGATTTATATCAATAAAATTTATATAAATTGAATTTAATCACTTTAAGTAATTTTGTGTATTGCACGTTTTCATGAGGCAATAACATATACAAAAACTAGCATATATTCGTGTATTATGCATGACATAATGAGTAATATTAAATTATAATTATATTAATGTAATATCGGTTTGATAATGACAAATCTGTAAATCTCAGCAATAGTCTATAAGTATGATAACAAACCGAAAGAATGAAATAAGTTTTCATTTTCATATTTTATTTTTAAATAATGATTACTGTCATTAAATTTATTAAATTACATATTTGTGAAGTTTTTAAATATACAAATATAAATACAACAGATTTTCAACTGTTAAAGGTAAATACATTAAATACATTTTTGAAATTTTTGAATTAAAATGTCAAACAACTCTACTAACTCAAACAACTCAAACTTACCTGCACCTTCTCTCTCTACCCCTATAACAACTACATCTCTCTCTCAACCGATTACTTTTGATACAATTGCTAACCATAACAACTTTTCTAAAACTCGTTGTCCTTCTCATACATACCATTTTCAATTGGTTACTCATAATTCTCATAACTGCCATTCAACTTGTTCTTTATTTGTTACTTCTCATATATCTCGTTCTTAATCATTTACTTATAATCCTCATAATTGCCATTTTCCATCGGTTACTTATAATAATACTTATGATGATAATAATGATTTATCTAATTCATCAAAAAATATTATAAACATTCATAATATCTTTGCTAAGATAAGAACTCAATATGTGTCATATCAAACTTTAAAACAAGCTTCACAATCCTGCCAAACTTCACAATCCCGCCAAACTTCACAATCCCATCAAACTTCACAATCCTGCCAAACTCAACAATCCTATCAAACTCAACAATCCCACCAAACTCAACAATCTAACTAACCTAAACAATCTAACTAATCTCAACAATTTATCTAACCTTAACAATCTAACTTACCTCAACAATCTAACTTACCTCAACATTTTAGTCAATCTAACGATCAAGATCAGTCCTTATTACCACAGCGTGACCCTAATCCCGAATCAAGAGGTAGATCACAGAAAAGATAATCAACAAATCAGAATCAGTTATGTAATCAAGATTGTAAATCTATATATAGTTTTTTTTTTTTTTTTACTTTGAATATCGATGTCTACCTTATAATTTTTTTATTTTTTTTTTTAAAGTTTTTTTTTATTTTTTTTTTTTGAACGTTTTTTTTTTTTCATTGAAGAATGTCTCTGTAAGAAAGACAAACCCACTAAGATGAGTGTTCTAAAATTGAGCCACTTTATGTTTAAAACCGGTACTTGTATTTACTAGTTAAAAGAATTTGAGATGATAGGAGAGAAATCAAGGCCGAAGTAAAGTGCCAAAGGAGAGAAAAGGAAAATAACCTTTTACCTCAAGTGCTAGATGTAAGTTCTAGGTGTTTTTGCTTAACTATAAGCAGTAAGGTGATTACTTTTTAAAATATATTTGTTAGGATGTGTATATGAATATAGTAAAGCGCCTCTTCCTGCGCCAAATATATTTCTCCCAAAGTACTCTCAAAGAAACTTTGAAGTGCTACTTGGACGAAATATACCCTGAGTTTATAATGACATAAGCTTTAATGAATTTACAAACCGTTTCCACGCTGAATAGTGTAGTTCTGTATGTAGTATTCATGCTTTGTCTCTTGTAATCATTTAAGTTTAGTTATTTTTTTTTATTTATTATGGTTTATTTATTCACGTTCTAACTTTATTATATTTTATTAGTTACTACAAAAAATAAAGAATTACCATAGATCAGCATTACAAAATGCTAGGAATGCCATTTGAAGAATCTTTGGGGCTAAAAAGCTCCTACCCTTGAAAATAACACTTCCGCGTCAGAAATTGTGAGGTAGAAGAAAAGTAATAAGATATACAGAATTTAGATATGTATTAGAATTATTGTAATTTCTAGGACTTTATGAATTGCTTTTTTGATTTCTAATACTGAAAATCAATGAGATTGCTGATTGCTTCTACTCGCTTTTTCAACAAAACGATCTGGCGTCTATTAGATTGACATAATTGCAAGATCTGCCTTCTCTATAGTTGCAGTACCTGACTTGGCTCTCGAACATTGTGCATTTATGTTATTAGTATGCGATATACTATTAAACCCTGAGTCAAAAAATGTAAAATGCACAGAAAAACTTACGAAGTGCTGACTAGTGCGATATTTGGTAAGTATTAGCATTTTTTGGTTTATATTAACACAAAATTAATGAACTTTGCATCGTAGGATGATTTAAATAATGGAGGACTCTTCTATAAATTTGCTCGAGAATTACTAAAAATGAACTTGGGGCAATGAAGATGAAAGGTCCTGACCAACCTTGTCCCATTTAGAAAATGAAAAACCTGAACCAATTTCAAGACTAGGCTCTTCAATACAAACCTCTCTAGATCTAGATGATCTAAATGAATTGTTTGAAGTCATTTAGTAGTAGTGGTAGATTTTTTTTTTTTTTTTTTTAGCTTTAGCTTTTTTTTTTCCCTTTTTGGCATAATTGCCTCATGATATAACAATAATAATGTATAAAAATAAAATAGTTTTACAAATTCGAAATATTGCTTCAAATTAATATATAATACGATGTATGGATCTTTAAACTATAATGATTTTAATTGATATTTTAACTTAATTGTTGATAAATGATTATTTCATATTAGGTATATATCGATTTAGATTGAAATCAATAAAAATTGACAGGTATAAAACCGGCTATATATTAATTATAATCACAATTAATAAAACCTAGTAGGGGTAATTACAATCGATATATATTCATGTAGTTACTAATCAATTTATATCTATGTATAAAATTTTCTGATGAAACCAACTAATATCAACTAAAGATGTGGTTAAAGAATTTGGGAGTGATGTATTTATATAAATTTATAAAAAAGTATCTAAATTAGTTGTCATATTTTGAGATTAGTTATATAAGATGAATATTTGTTCAATATATATTGGGTTGAAGATTATATTTTGAGATTGGTTATATAAGGAGAATATTTGTTTGATATATATTGGGTTGAAAATTATATTTTGAGATTGGTTATATAAAAAGAATATTTGTATTGGATAATAGTGTAATAGTAATATTGAAACGAAAGAGATAGTAGATGGTATTGGAGGAGATTTTAGATTAATTTGTATTAATAATTGTAGTTCTAAAAGGTTGATTTTGAGTGTTATTAGTGTTTTTGTTAAGAATAAATAATTATAGATATTGATTATAATATATCTGTTATTGTTGTTGTACTATTAAAAATAGTTATTTAGCTAGTTTTATAATTGCTTATAGAAAATATTAAGAGATTTGTAGGGTTTGTTGAAAATTGTTAAAAGAAATATATAAGTTATTGTTGTATTCTTTACAGAAACTTGTAAAAAGTTGTATCTGTTTTTATAATAAAAAAATAATATTTTAAAAATATTATAAAAATGTTTTTTAAAAAAAAGTTGTTATAAAAACATTTTTTCTCTTCATAATGGGCTTATAACTAGTAATTGTAATATCATGATAATGTTTTTTGCCAAAAACAATTTTTTTTAAAAATTTTTAAAAATTTTCAAAAAAAATTTTTGTATAAAACATTATCATAATATTATAATTACTAGTTATAAGCCCATTATGAAGAGAAAAAATATTATAAAAACATTTTTTTAACAACTTTTTTTTCAAAAACATTTTTATAATGTTTTTAAAACATTATTTCTTTATTATAAAAATAGATATAACTTTTTGCAAGTTTCTGTAAAGCTAGTGAAGTTGCTAATGTTTATTATTATTTAGCTGATATAAAAGATCAAAAGTATTAATAAATGGGTTTATATTATTAAGTTTAAGGATTGAAAAAGTTGTTAAAATAGAAAAAAAAGAAATTTGATTCTGTAAATTTTTAAACTAACTTGGAGTTTTCCTAGTTGCTTTACCAGTTCAAAGGTAGATATTATTCTATAGTAATAGGTTATTATTTGTTGCAATTAGTACATTACAAAGTTTGTCAAAGTACTTAAAAAATACTTGTTAAGTATTTGCTAAATACTTAATAAATGCTTATTGGGCCTAAAGTATGTTGGAATATAATTATAAGCACTTATTTAAAGTACTTAAAAAATATTTAAAAATTATATATATTATAAATATAAAGCTTAATATAATTTAAAATTTAAAGTACTTTAATAATATTAAATTTAAGTGCTGTTTAGTGGGTACAATGTTGTGTTTGGTTCAACTTACTGATATAGTTGTTCTACAAAGAGAATATAATTATTGCAAAGACTTTGTATTGTAGATTTGTTTAAATTGGAAAATTTGATGAATAGGATTAGAGCTAGGAGGCTGATGATAATTAATAAGTTGGTTAATTGTTAAATAGAAAATATTAAGTTCATTTTTAATGATTATATATAGGTAATTAATTATAGTATAGTGTTAGGTTTTGTTAAAAGTAATTAAATTAGTAGAAATGAGCTCTGGTTGCTAATTAGCAACTAGCCAACTTCTAATTCTGTGTAAAGTAATTTGATTAAGTAGTGATAGAGAGTTGAAAGATTTTTCTATATTAGCTATAGCTAAAAGTAAGAAAGTTTAGAATGAGAGTTGAATATTAGATTATAAGAGTTTATTAGAATACTGTTGTTTATATTTTTAGGTAATGAAGGAATATGTTTGATTTGAACAAAGTTTGTGCTAAAATTATTTATATAAGATATTCTAGTGATAGGTTCAAAATAATATTAATAATATATGTAATGTATATTAGAAGACGTTTTATATATTTAATTGTATATAGCAGATTTTCTACTTTGTTTTGGATTTTTTTTATTATTGGTTTGGTAGAGCTTTTTTCATCATAATAAATATCTAGATATCTTATAATATTATTAGACTTATATAGTATTATGATAAGATTATTAAAATTAAAAAAAAGGTTAGTTGATTTAGAAGAATTGAATACAAGAAGATTACTTTTTTGAACATTAACTTGAATATTATTATTTTTATTTTTTTTTCCTTTGATAACCGTGTACTAAAATTTTATTAAATATATAACGCTTAATACAAGACCAAGCTATCTAATAGGGTATTAGACTAAAAGCCGGCTGTCTCTCTGAGATGCCCAACCTTGGTTATCACACTAATATTGGCCACTATACCCCACATATGGTGCACTGTATTTAAAGATATAATATAGCCGGGGCTCAGCTCCCACCTCAGGACCTCTTTTCCCTTCTAATTCTTCCTTCTTCTCAAGAGGCATGAGACAAAAGGGTAAAAAGTTTAAACCAAAAAAGACAAATACGAAAACGACCAAAAAAGAAAAACAAATAAAAAGAAAAAATAAACACAGATTTTGAAAAAAAAAAAACATGAAAAGAAAACTAAGACCCTAAAGGCTCTATTATAACCTGTGCAAGGTTGGTAAAAATTATATAACAAATGCAACATTTGTATATCTTTCTTGTAAAAGTAAAACTCTACATTAATATTAAAGTTACCTTTCTGACCTTCCCACCAAATTCAGATAGCTCTGTTGTCCGAGGACCTATATCAAGGCTCCCTTTTGCCGTAATTAGAGTTTTTAGACCGAGTCCCATGTAGTAGCGCCATATTCGTCCGTAAACAAACACGTGGTTGCAATCTACTAGTCCGTTCAAATTTGGGAAATAAACAATGTCGATCTTTTGGAGGGGTAAGCCAAATCCCCACTTTTTGTTGAAAAATTTTGGAAGAAAGGCAGGGAAGTGAGAAAAAGATAGTAGGCACCACTTGGCCAGAAAAAGGGAGTGTGGCTTAAAAGAAGCCCGTTATTTACTGTTCCCAGTTGTTTCGAAACCGATAGCTTTGTCGACAGAAGGCTTGAACTTCTATCATCTCCACTTATCTACCAAAATTTCATATATGAGGGCACCATCTTCTGCCAGTTATCTTGTATACAGACACTTTTAGCTTGCATGTCGAATATATAAAGGAGTCCCCAAGAATAGAGAAAGGCTAACCTTTATAAAAACCGCCCTGTTGAATTCACCTCACTACAGGTTACTACTCTCCAGTATCGAAAAAGACTTTTCTTTTTGTCGGAAAATTTGGTCCAAGTGATCGTCGGAAAGAGTTAATAATTTTATGAATGTAAATTCTTTCATATATATAGTTTAATTTATATATATATATGTTATATATTTATACGTATAATTTTTTTTTAAGTTATTTCCAAATAGGTTTCAAAATCTACCAAACCTCCATATTAATCGACATTTAGTAGATCATGCACGACAATATTCAACATGTGTTAATACGGCAGTTGGTATAAAAGAAATGGTGCACCGAATCTTTAAATCGATTATATCACATACGAATAAACGAGATCTTGAACTTGCATTATTTCGGCAAATCAATACTTTACAAACATTAAGATTTTAGTGGATAGTGGAACTGATGATCGAATTAGCAATATAATAACACAATCAATGTTTAAAGAGCTAATTGGTGAACCACGGTTATGTCATTTATTGTCAGGTTGGTGTATCGATGATAGAAGCTTTTCGATACATGCACCTCAAGAGTATAGTCAAGGTAATACTATATATATATGTATATTTCTTATTAAGAAAGCACATTAAATTTACAATTAATTTATTAATACAGATGATCTCATTGATGCTGAAAGTTTTTTACACTTAAATTGTTTTGAAATCAAGCTTGGAACAAAGTGGAGTAAACGTAAAATTGAAAACACTGGATTTATTTCTGTTGACCTTACAACTAACGGCCTTTTAGACAGTATAGTGTGGATATACTCTTCATATTTTGCATTGGAACAAGCTTTATTAAGGACAACGATCAGCTTTCATCAAAGCATATCATATTTTATAACTGAACCAACTGGTAATTATCATCACGTGAAATTCAGTGTTGGTGAAATAGTTGAAGCAACTTTACCTGGAAGGCAACAACCTGAATTCGGGATTATCAAAGGAATAATAAAACACATGTAGAACGATGATCAGATTTATGTGTTTATCTATTTGAATGAGTTAAAAAAACTTACGAAATATGATGATTTATTAGAATGTCCTATCTACCGTCTTCAGCGTATTTATAAAAATTCCTTGGATAGAATTCATCCAATTTCAATTGTGTCACAGTCACCAAATGTTCTATTCGTTCACAATTGTAAAGTAAGATGTTCTCCACAACAACACAATAATACAAATTGTGAATATATCCGGAATGATTTCTTTTTTACAGCAATTTAAGTGTAGAGAGTTATTTTTTTAAAAAAAATATATATTTATTCATTTTAAAATTCTTATACAATTAGAATTTACATAACAATTACGATTCTTTTTTAATTTTCCTTATATAAATATTTAATAATCTTTATTGGTGGTTGGTAGTTCTTTAATTAATTATTTAAGTTCAACAATGGCAACAGATTTTCTAGCCTAAAACCCGTAATGCCATTTAACATGTCTGTGAGTAGGTTGAGTAGAATATAATATATCGAATAACATTCAAATTATGCTATTCAACATGTTTGAATGTCTCTATCCTATATTCCAATATCTCTCAATATGGGGCATGTGTCAAAAGATTATCGATCATGAGGTAATCAGTAAAATTACTATATAAGTGATTTGTTTTCTCTTTTTTCTATGATTTTTCAAGAATTTTTTATCTTATATGTAACTTTTTCAAATACACTATTACGGTACAACTACCTTATACTGCGATCATGCTTCACTTAAGTTTCCCTCTCAAACGGGTATGATTTTTTTTTAATTCAATTTTTATTGTGTATATAGCTTTTCGCGTTATATAGTATTACGTTGCAACTAATGTATAATATCTAATGTGTTCATCTTTCCTACTTTCATTATTTAGATTGTCTCACAAATACTTACGATCTTTTCTTTTGCACTTCAATAGATTCTTCTTCAACCGGTTATGAAATCGACTTGTATAAATGGCCTGTGGACGTGCTTGATATTTGAGTCGCGTCGATTCGACTTGTTCGTATATTAGTACGATTTTTTAATTCAATTTTTATTGTGTATATAGCTTTTTCGCATTATATAATATTACGTTGCAACTAATGTATAATATCTAATGTGTTCGTCTTTCCTACTTTCATTATTTAGATTGTCTCACGAATACTTATGATCTTTTCTTTTGCACTTCAATAGATTCTTCTTCAACCGGTTATAAAATCGACTTGTGTAAATGGCCTGTGGACGTGCTTGATATTTGAGTCGTGTTGATTTGACTTGTTCATATGTTAGTACGATTCCTTAATTCAATTTTTATTGTGTATATAGCTTTTTCGCATTATATAGTATTACGTTGCAACTAATATATAATATCTAATGTGTTCGTTTTTCCTACTTTCATTATTTAGATTGTCTCATGAATACTTACGATCTTTTCTTTTGAGCTTCAATAGATTCTTCTTTAACCGGTTATAAAATCGACTTGTATAAATGGCCTGTGGACGTGCTTGATATTTGAGTCATGTCGATTCGACTTGTTCGTATGTTAGTTTTTATTGTGTATATAGCTTTTTTGCATTATATAGTATTACGTTGCAACTAATGTATAATATCTAATGTGCTCGTCTTTCATACTTTCATCATTTAGATTGTCTCATGAATACTTACGATCTTTTCTTTTGCGATTCAATAGATTCTTCTTTAACCGGTTATGAAATCAACTTGTGTAAATAGCCTGTGGACATGCTTGATATTTGAGTTGCGTCGATTCGACTTGTTTGTATGTTAGTATGATTTTTTAATTCAATTTTTATTGTGTATATAGCTTTTTCGTGTTATATAGTATTACATTGCAACTAATGTATAATATCTAATGCGCAAATAAGTATTCTTCTTTCTTACTTCATTTAGATTGTTTTACAAACAGTATTATCTTAATATTTCCAAATAACTATTGATTAGGTTTTTCAATTTGTTTATTTTTGGTTTTGGTTAAATGTTTTTTAGTAAATTTTATATTAATAATAAAGTATAAATATATTAATAATAAAGTATAAATATATTAATAATAAAGTACAAATATTTTAATAATAAAGTACAAATATTTTAATAATAAAGTACAAATATTTTAATAATTTTTGTAAATAATTGCTATTTATTTTAAATTAAAAAGCTATTAAATAGCTATAAAATTGTAATTTTAGCAAAAAATATGTAGTTAAAAAGTTCATTATCATTACTATTAATATACATTATTTTAGCAATAAATTAAATAAATTATTGGCTATTTTTTACCAAATTTTTTTTTAAAAAATTTTGCAAAGTATATATATGCTAATAAAAATGTGCTTTATTTATTGCCTAAATTAGAATTGTAACTAACAGTACTAGAAAATCAGAAAAAGTTAGAATTAGATGAATTTAAAGTATTTTAACGCGGATAAATGTCGTGCTTCAATGGCCACGAATAATGGTTATCACAAAGTGTACTAGGTTATGAATGTCTCAATATAAATGTCTAAAACGAGATAGCTAGGCTTTTTTTTCTTTATCTTAAAGAAATCAGTATGGGTGTATTATTTTCGATAATATATACTAATTTAAGTTAATATCATTTACATAACGAATCGTGACCTATATTAAAATGTATAAGTAAAACGTGCTTTTAATAATCAAATGATTATTAATTAAAAATGAGGACCAACAAAAACGGCAAGTGGCTCATTACGAACAAAATTAAAATAGAAAAGGTCCAAAAAACATTCAAAATAGGTATACATAAATCAACATTCGTACGTATGTACGTACGTTGTGGTCAAATCTTCTAGTAGACCTGATGAATCTGTTAGATATGTTATACCTGTTAAATATGTCAGATCTGTTATATTTATTAGATCTGTTATATATATTAGATCTGTTATATCTGTTATATCTGTTAGTTTCGTTAGATATGTTAGATCTGTTATATATGTTAGATATAATAGATAGAATTAGCGAATTAGTTAGTAGCCAAAACATGTATATAAGGTCTAATAGTTCGCCTTGAATTAAGTCAGTTAGCAATTTGCGCTAGTGATGCCTGATGAAACTATGTGATGCTAATTGTCACTTGGTACAATATATAAAAATCAACAAACTATTTTGATTTTTATAAGTAATAGCACGTGATAATTAGCATCACATGGTTTGTCAGGCATCACTAATTTGCGCATATAACTCATAAAAATTCATTCTCCTAATTCCCTGAAAATGTAATCTTATAGCCCCGTGATTCCGAATTAGAGCTTCATAATATCTAGAGCTCCATTTGGCCCGAATAACTCAGACCAAGTCTCTCCACGCCTCCTTTCGTGCCTTCCACCATTAGGGTTTAAATAGAGTTTGATCGTTAGTGTGTTGATTTGGATTAGTTTAGAATTAGTTGAGACCCATATTTTGAGGTTCCAAATCGATTTGCATATGGGTGTAGAAGCCCCATAACCACATATCGATATAAGTGGAAAAGCCTCATGAGTAAATTAGGAAAAATTTGAACCACATATCGATATAGCGATAGGTGGAAAATCCCCATGAGTAAATTAGGAACCACGTATCGATATAGGTAGAAAAGCCCCATACGCAATTTCTAATAATATACATATACAGTAATATAAATAGAGACTAATGACATCACTTAGTTACATTATATATATATAAACGTTTTATAAAACAAGTTTGCAGAAAGAAGTAATCATATGACAGCATGGTGACAAACCCGAATTTAGTGATGATCGTCATAATTGAATACTGTAAAATTTTTTCTACGTGTTGATCTTTCAAAACCTACCATTAAAAAAACAAAGTAGCAAGAAAGCTCATAAAAGTCTACGTTCTATTAAAATTAATCCAAAATATTTAATGAGTTATATTAGAAACAAATTTTATAAAAGATCGAAGGTATCTTATGATCCAATAAGTAGAATTTAACAATTTTTATACCATTAGATTCGTCTCAATGAAATGAGTCAAACGATATAAGCTTCATCCAATTCTGACCACTGGATCGTGAGATATCCTTGATCTAGTAAATAAAAATCTTTCTAAACTTATTAAAAATTGTGCATGTGATCGGTAAATTTCATACTTTTATTGGACAGATCGACCCTGAGTCAGCGTGGGAAGTTTATGCTACAAGGATTGTATGACGGATAAAAAAAAAAGAAATCCAGAAACACTTCACACGCCGCTTAACCATACTCTGTTCCTGGTATAAAGCTCAGATGACTCATTTGAAATAACTAAATTTGTCATTCTCGCATAGACCAGTTGCTATTTAGTATATATTATTCTTGGCGTATTATTTTTATGTAAACGGATTGGAAAATTCTAGACTTTTCGCTTTATTGAGATTGATAATTTAAGATATTTATTATTTTGATGTGCTCCGATTTATGCATTATCTTTATAGGGTTTTAGGCGGCTTATTTAAGTTTCAGTAGTACACTATTATTGGTTTAAATAAAGAAGGTTTGGATAGGGTAAATCGATTACACTGGTGCCGGAGCACATAAAAATTATCATATAACAAATGCGTATATACATATTTTTGTTAACTAAATTACAAATTTGAGCACGCGCACGGATAAAAATTTTGTCTTCATAATGTTTATGCAGATGCATCAAAAGGTAAGTTTTATATCATTTTGCATAGATACTAAAAGTACGTCGCTACGCTCCGGACAATAATATACATATGCACACATGTGATAAACAAAAAAAAATAGGATTTTCTATAGAATAGGTGGGCAAACCCCGTAAACTCCGAAACTCCGCTAAAATATCTATTACTAATCATTAGCGAAGTTTATTTTTTATATTGCCACCTATTCTATAGAACATCCAAAAAGGATATGCTATACGTATTGTTATAAATATAAGGTTTAATTGTCGATTTTTTCTTATGTCAAACATACAAAACATAATAAAATCTATTAAAATAAGTATTTTCTTAAAAACCAGATTTTTAAATTTATAGTTTATTTGAAATATGAGCGATGAGAATGATTTCTTTATTCTTTATGACGAACCTAACAATGCAGGAGCATTAAGACTTCGCGGACATTCATATTATCGGTCGAAAAATTATGAAAAATCACTTAAAGATTATACCAAATCATTAGAAATTGAACCCAACAACGCAGAAGCATTAAGATTTCGTGGACATTCATATTATCGGTTGAATAATTATGAAAAGTCACTTAAAGATTATACTAAATCATTAGAAATTGAACCTAACAATGCAGATGCATTAAGATTTCGTGGACATTCATATTATTTTTTGAATAATTATGAAAAGTCACTTATTGATTTAAATGAATCATTAAAAATTAAACCTAACAATGCAGAAACATTAAGACTTCGTGGACGTTCATATTACCGGTTGAAAAATTATAAAAAATCACTTAAAGATTATACTAAATCATTAGAAATTGAACCTAACAATGCAGATGCATTAAGATTTCGTGGAAATTCATATTATTGGTTGACTAATTATGAAGAGTCACTTGAAGATTATACTAAATCATTAGAAATTGAACCTAACAATGCAGATGCATTAAGATTTCGTGGACATTCATATTATTGGTTGTCTAATTACGAAGAGTCACTTGAAGATTATACTAAATCATTAGAAATTGAACCTAACAATGCAGATGCATTAATATTTCGTGGACGTTCATATTATTGGTTGAATAATTATGAAAAATCACTTATTGATTTAAATGAATCATTAAAAATTGAACCTAACAATGCAGTTGCATTAAGACTTCGTGGATATTTATATTATCGGTTGAATAATTACGAAAAATCACTTGAAGATTATACTAAATCATTAGAAATTGAACCTAACAATGCAGATGCATTAAGATTTCGTGGACGTTCATATTATTCTTTGGATAATTATAAAAAATCACTTAAAGATTATACTAAATCATTAGAAATTGAACCTAACAATGCAGATGCATTAAGATTTCG
>CAJVPY010002526.1:0-15957 GCA_910591965.1 Dentiscutata erythropus | reverse complement strand
GCATGAATCGTTCATCACTCGAATGACGACGCAAGCGTGAATTGTTCGTCACTCTCATAAGTAGGTAACAGTCTAATGTAAGTAGGTAGCAATATATATATATTGCTACCTACTAAACAAACTCAAAAATCGCCCATGGCTCAAAATTTTTGATTATAAAACCACCTTCTGCAAAATTTTGGTATTAAAAAAGCTCTTTCTAATCTACCCTAACCCTATAATATTGATTTATTGTTTATTTTATCGCGTCCTAAATTTATCTCAACTTTAACGTCGCAAATTAATTTTTTTAATCGAAAAATACGTTTGACGATACTGAAATTTCGCGAATTGTATGTTACAGATATCTCCGAGGTGAATATGCGAGGCTCCTTTTTATGATAACACTAACCAATATACGTAGCATTAATGGTTAATTTAAAAAAAATAATGATCGTTCTACTCTAGCATAACCGGTTAAGGCGGTATGACTGTCTGAATTACTGCAGATTCAAGACTTTGCTAGTGCCCTTTACAACAATATAGCGCTATGGGCACTATGTTTTAATAGTACGTGTGCCGGCACTTGAAAAGCCCTAGTTTTTATACATTAGGACTGAGGGTGCACTCCCCGAGTATACAACCAACAGGACGAGCAAATCCGAAACCAGGAACACCGAAGCACGTAACATTCCTTAACAAATATCTCCGTGGCGATTATCAGACGATTAAGGGAATTAGGTACGTACGGTCGTCATCACTCAGTGCATGAATGATCGATCACCTTTTTTTTATACTCACTTAAATTAACGCGACAAAATGAATCTGAATAGCTTATTTTATAATACTTAGATTAATAAATTTTCTTTTCAGTGTCGACATAATCAAGAGCCCATTACAAAATTGGCCGACAGATTTCTCGAATTTACATTTATACTTCCCTATATTAATGCGAAGAAATGAAATTGATAAATCTCTCAAACTTAAATAAGTACTGGGTGTTTGATAAGTCCCTGAACAAAGGTTTGAGTATAGAAGAGCTTGAAAAAGGTAGAAAAGGTAGCAGAGAAAGGTTCACTTTTAGAAGAATGTCGCTATAAATATGTTTTATTTTATACAAGAAAAATAAAAAAGATGTTATAATCTAATGTGGGATGGATAATAGTAGTAAGTATTAAAAGTAGAAAACAGGACCTATTTTATATCTCCGCTCGTATTAATTTTTTTTTAATTTAGTGACGAAAATACTATAGAACATGCCATACTAGCAAATAAAAAGACTCTTTCTGATTTGATGCTGCCAGATTTAGTGATTTGGTGATTTATTTCAGTATAATTAGCTAAATTTTCTACGTATATTGCCCGACTTTGATGGAGGCTGAAATTGTCTCATAGTATTTAAAAATAAAATGAAAAAATAAAAATCAGTTATAAGATGATTTTATAAAGTAGATTTGAATTTTCTGAAGTTTTTGGTATCAAAATATTTTTTAATCTTTGTACTTCGATACATAATTCATTATTTATACCTCTGAACTTTAAACTCGTGATTTTCTGTAATATCCTGACTTTTTACGACTAAAAATTCAACCAAAGATGCATTGCGTTAAGTAATTCTGTAATTGACTTGAAAAAGCTTTAGGCAAAACTAGAATTGCAAGCAATGTATATGCATTAAGTACTTGTGCTATTAGAAATAGATATTAAGAATCGCTTAAAGATTGAAACAAATCGTTAGAACAATAATCAAATGTTTACCTAAATACTGAAATTTAGCCAAATAACATATATACATTAAAACGAAATAGATCACTCAAAATTTTTTTATTGTGAAAAATTATTATAATACGAATAAATAAATAACCGATCGTAGTTCGCTTATTATGACCAAATCGATGTTTTTTTAAAAACTCTAACTCGATTATAATGTAAATAATCAATTCAAATTTTTAATATAAATAGTTTTTTCTTTATCACTCTGTGCAATTTATAAATAAATAAAAATATCTAAAGCTTAGCGAACAAACTTGATGGTACATCAACTTCAAAACTTAATAACATTTGAGCATAAGTTTTTCCTTGTTTATCGATATTTAAAGAGCTTAAACCTCCTCCACCTAATGTATTTAGAGAGAAATTGATCAAATAAGTATAAATGTAATAAAATTACAATAATAATAATAATAAATAATATTCATAATAAAATTCATAATACTTACCTAGACATCTAGTCAACACAAAATTCAATCCATTACAACCAGGTAATTCGTATCTCTTAACTATACCTCTACATAAATGGATCATATAATCTTTGACAGCCTATTGTGAAATATATTATGAATCAAATAATACTTATAAATATATGATTAATGAAAATAAATTACCTCTTCGGTCAATGAATTTTTCAAAAATGGATAATATTTTGGTTCGCGTGCCAAGATTCCTATAAAAAAAATAATAATAATAATTTAAAAAATCATAAATTATAACAATTATAACATAATACGTGTATACAGTATATTTATATAACATTCACTTACCAATATTACAAGTATCACCTTTGTCTCCACTTCTTCCCCATGCCAATCTTATTAAAGGTACTTTAGTCATATGTCCATTATCGATTTTGTAATCAATTTCATTTGGGATTTCTGGTAACGGCGGTGGTATTATATTGTCATTATGAGTAGGTCCATCAAAAATTACCTTTTCAGCTGATTTATTTCCAACAATAACAACTGGCGAAACTGAATTCTTTGATATCAAACGTGCAAAGTGTACAAGACATGGTGATGGATGAGGACGTCCTGCCCCGCCTCCTTTATGAAAGGAAATAAAGTAATAAGTCAAGGTATATAAAGTTCATCATATATGGATATGAAAAATTACCAGTAATTCCTGGAGCCATGCTTGTAGCCGACTATATAATATTTCAAGATTAAATGACCCATTACATTCTATTAAAAATAAAATGAATGAAAATTGATTTGTGCTTACGGGAGCAAGCTCCAACCCAAAATACTTCAAGGCATCTAATTTATCATGATGAACTGTAATATTTAATACAACTTCTCGGGTATTACGAGTCTTGGCATGGCCTCTATCGTATATATAATAATCATTAGCATAATTAAATTGCTGTTCCGAAAAAAAATATAGATATATTTCTTACATATTCTTACCACGTACCCATAAGTATGTTCAGCTCCCAATACTTCGACGTTAACATCTCGATAATCACCCAATTTTTTTTTTCTAAGAAATACACGCGTCTTCATGAGGATAGCATTTGCAACAACTATTGCCTAAAACAATATTAAGAATTTAAAAATAATATAAGAATGAGAGTACTAACCAACAATAAGTCTCATACCTTATTCCACGCATCAATGCCACCAATAATTATTTGTCCAGTCATTTTATATCCATCTAAATAAATTCCTGAAACTTTCAAGTTTTCTGTTGGTGCTCTACCTTTTGCACCAGTAACCAAAACCTTATTATCGCTTACTTGCTTCAATTTTACATTTCTAAAATCCAAAATTACATCTGGCAAAATATATGCACCAGGATCTAATATTTCATACAACATTTGTTCACCAACCGTTGCTGGTGTCACAAGTCCACCAGTATCCTTGGGTTTAGTAACATAAAATTCACCATTCTTGAAACATTCAATAATTGGATATCCCATATTATACCATCCACCACCAAGTGAATAAGCACTTTGTCTCCAATCTGTAAAATTACCACCAGTTGCTTGACACCCACATTCTACAATATGCCCAGCTAATGAACCAGAAGCTAATAAATCCCAATCATTATGAGGATCCCAATTAAATTCATAAATTAATGGACCTAGTACTAACGCGCTATCCACACAGCGTCCAGTCACAACAATATTAGCACCTGATTTTAATGCTTTAACAATTGGAATGGCACCAAAGTATGCGTTAAATGAAATAACTTTTTTATTGTCAAGTGAAAATGATTTAGAATCTTCGGAATCTTCTTGGATATGTGTAAAGTTAAGTATTTCATTATTTCTATCATTTACTTTGTCTATAATATCATCACCGGTAACCGCGGCAACAATTACTTTGCCTTCTTCGATATTAAGTTCTTTAACTAAATCTTCAATTGCTAATTTACATGATAAAGGGTCTAAACCTCCGGCATTGGTGACTACCTTAATGTTATATTTGATGATATCGTGTAGTAAAGGTCGAAGAACATAGGTGAGGAATTCGGAAATATAACCACCTTTACTTGCACCCTTTAAACTTTTACGATCTTGATTACGACTACGTGCAAGTAAGCCTATTGTAACCTCTAAAATATATTTCTGAGAATTTAGTTTTAATAGTCAAAAGTGTAAAAAAGAATAATTTACGTATAGTACTATATTAGAACCTTTGTGAATACTTGCTTACCAGAAAGATAATCACCAACCAAGTAATTTAACGCGTCTTCTTCCGTTTTAACTAGTTGTTCTGCTGCAGTAACAGAATCTCCCCAAAATGCGCTAATAAGAGTGGAATATTAATTTTTTTTTTTTAAAGAAAAAGACAAATAATCCGGATAATTGTAACAATTAACGATAACGCTAAAGAAATACCTATAACAACCAATACGAACGGGTGCATCGATATTTGAAAAAACCATAATTGAATGGGGTGTGAAATAACAATCATAATTTTTAATGTGCTATATAAACAATTTTTTTAGTGCCTGCAAGTTTTTCGAAATTCGAAAAGATAATATGAATTTCGAATCCCTGAACCAGCATGTTTACGCAGATAAAGATTCCTCTTGATGTGCTCAATAACGCTACAGAGGCATTTTTTTTTAATTTGCTTATTCTAACGTGAAAATTAACTACAAAAACACTAGTTCCTTGTGATGATCGGCAAAAAATCCTATATCAGATATATATCGATATAGATGATTTATAATTTATTTATTGTAGATAATCGTTTATCGTCTATATTATTAACAGTACGATATAACGATAAAAATCATGTAATCACGTGAAGAGTTAAAATTCAACGACTGCATTAGCGTCAGTAGCATAAAATGAAATTATATTCCCGATTCAAAAGTTTAGGTACAAGACCATATTTTTTTTGCGATTATAAAAGATGTGACTATAACTTGAATACGGGACGTCATAAGAAATGGACTACTTTAGAAGACAATATACTTTTAAGGCGCGCCATAATGTGTGGCTTTAAACATTGGGGTGTAATTTCTCGTGGTTTATGTAAAAGAAATTCACTAGAATGTTTTTACCGTTGGCGAAAACTTAAAGTATTAATAGATTGGTCATATACCAAAAATTTTTTCTTCACACCTAACGAACTAAAAATGTTTTGGAAACTAGTATCTAAATATGGAACAGCTTGGGAAAAAATATCTGAAAAGTTTCAAAATAAATCAATAACACAGTGTAAGGATCTTTATCTTGACATGCAAAGATTTTCAGTTATTAATAAACAACTTGCACCTATAAGTTACAAAAAAATTTCAGATATAGTACAAAAAGTTGAACAGAAAGAACAAAAAGAAGATAATTTAAAGGAGAATAAAAAAAAAAAGGTAATTTGGATGGTTGATGAAGTCAAAAAACTTAAGAGTCTTGTAAGGGAACAATCATTTAATGATGTTAACTGGCGTAAAATAGCGATTGAATTTCCAGGAAAAAGTCCAGAACAATGTAGAGATAAGTGGAAAGGAACGTGGGATGAAATAGAAGATCAAGTTCTCAAAGATATAGTGATAAAATATGGAAATGATTGGGAAACAGTAGCAGAACATATTGAAGGGCGAACACCAAATATGTGTAGAGATAGATGGCAGATAATTAATCCAGATAAAATTAAATATAAACGATCTTCAGAAATGGAACGACAACTTTTAAAACATGTTATTATTAATGAGTGTCCTTTATGGAGAGGAAAAAGAATTAATTGGAAATACATATCAGAGAAATATTTTCCTAATCGTAGTAATATTGAATTATTAAATTATTGGAGACATTATCGTAATCCCAATGATTGGACACGAGAAGAAGATGAATTACTTCGTCAAAAAATGAAAGAATATAGAGGGCCACCAGAAAATATTTGGGAAAATATTTCTAGAAATATAATTGGAAGAACAGCATCACAATGTCGTGAAAGATGGTTTCATGCAGCAAGCCCTGAGCTCAAGTTTGGACGTTGGAAATTAGAAGAATGTGCTGCATTAATTAATGAAATTAAAAGGCATGGAAAGCGATGGAATATAATTAGCATGAATTTAAGACGACCATACCATAATGTAAGGAAAAAGTATAGAAATATGGTAGAATATAACAATAGATTCATCAAGGCTTTACGTCATCAAGAACTAACAGATCCTGATGAATTGAATAGTAATAATTAATTTTATAATTTAGTAAATTTAATACTCTCATCCAGGGTTTAAAATTGGCATGCACATGTGCACGGGGGTTTTTTTTTGATTTTTTTTGATTTTTAAAAAATCTCTTGAGTGTGCACGAAAATTTTTTTAAAAAAGTTGCACAAAATACTGTGCATGTGATTTTTTTTTTTGAATTTTAAACACTGTTCTCATCATCGATTGTCAAAATGATTTCTTTTCATAATCATCATCATCATCATCACTTGCTTGTCAAAAGGATTTCTCTTCATCATCGATTGAGCATCGATAACAAGTGGATTAATTTTTATATTTAAATCCAGTTGTCGTCTTTGATCTTGTTTGTTCTTTTTTGTTCTTAAGTCTTTAATCTCAGATGTTCTATATCCATATTAAATTAAAAAATAAAATAAAAATAAAAATAGTAATAAAATAATGTTCGATTTTGAATATTATTATAATATTTAAATTTATTTATAAAGAGTAAAAATGTATTACAAAGTTTAAAAAAGCATTACGTTGAAATCAAATCTTTAAATTAAGCAGTAAAGTTATCTCTTCCTGTTAATATTTACTGTATTATGAATTTAAAATCAATTGTTTCTATAGGGCTTTACCGTATTTTTTATACTAGAGATTACGGTTAAGAAATTTATTCTTGCAAATTGTCATTGATTGCCGTTTACTGATCCGTGATTGAGTCATTAAATTTTCCTGTGTAGATTCGTCACACTTACAATCCCCTATTTACTATTTTAAGAAAATTTTCTTGTGTAAACTCTATTCAATTGTAGTCTATAATGATATAACAAAATAATAGGAAGCAAAAATCCCTGGTTATTTGAGAGCCCTTCGGGCCCTATATTGCCGGAGATTCACCGAATTATTTCCCTGTGGGAATAAAAGTGTTATTTTTTGTTTTGTATGATTTAACGACTTATAATCGAGTTCTCGAATGACTATATGCGTATAATATAGCAATATAGCAATTAATTTATTTGTATTTATTTATTTATTTATAGTATGGTGTTCAGTGATCAGAATCGAATGACTGCGACTGATCGATACGACACGTATAAAATTCTGATAAGGGTGACCATAACACGTTTAAAACAGGTTTTAATATATTAAGCGATCGGTCTCAAATTAACAATACACTTCTGTGTCAAAATACCATGAAAGTATTAATAAAAATTTAAAGTATTATCAATAAATCGAATATAAAAATCGTTCGATTCTAAAAGCATTCTAAAAATCTATATACTGTTAATACTAAATATGTATATGTATATATTTAAAATAAAGATATTTCGTGATCCAGTTAAGCACCATTCAATTTTAATTTCAGTGTGATAACCAATAATAGGTAATGACGTGTTATGCTATTGACTACTTACCTGCATTATAATACATACTAAAAAAAAAAGGGTTGCATTATGTATAAAGCAACATAATGTTGCATTACGGAATGCATCATTTAAAGAAACTTGCATTAACGTGTCCTATTTCAGTCTTCTTTGATTTGACACCCGTAGAACTGGGTCAAGACTAAATTAAGAGTATATAATTCGTGATACGTAAGTAAAAAAGAAATTTGTTCACGTTCAGTTAGTAGTCAACCTTATATGAAATATGAAAGTCAACCTTATATGAAATTTCCCGCCCCAGTGTTTTTCATAAGCCACTTTATTATCGACACGTAGTGAAGTTGATTATCATCATAATTTCAACATAATTTAAGTAAATGCGGAATTGGAATCTAGGCAAAACACGGAGAAATGTACTAATTAGAATTGGGAGGTTCTGAGATTTGAAAGAAATTGTCCATTCATTACATTATTATATTTATATATATGTGATGTGTAATATACGGTATACATAATAATCTATTGATTGGCTACATACTAACCGCATTAAATTAAAAAGAAACGTAACATGTAACAGCACGTAACAGTAGCGCTAGTGTTTAATAGAATGAAAAATATTACTTCATGGGAACACTGAAAATAAAGTACCTCTATTTGTGAGGACCCGCCATAATTGTAACATTAAATTCCTATTTAAGTTTTTACAAGATTTATATACGGAAGTATATATAAGTAAAAGAATTACATTTGTACATTTTTCTCATCTTTAATTTTAAAAAAATCGATAAAATAAAAAACTAAAAAGAAAAGAAATCTTAAGGCAAAAAACAATACTATGGGAATCTTATCTTTCCTCTCGAAACCTGAAGAAGAAAAAGTATTGTCAACGAGACATCCTTATTATCCAACCGATCTTAAGGTTATAAGAATTATTGGTTATTTTTTTTCCCAAAAAAGATTGATGAATGGCTTGATGACTAACGTAATCGCTACGTAACATCTTCTCATTTTTTCGACTTTTCTCACATACCATATTTTTTTTCATATTTCTGGTCATCTTTCGGCTATCCATTTTTATATATAATTTTATACTATTACGAAAAATATCAATAGCTTACCAACTATACAGAGCCAACACACTCAACAGCAGTTCTTTTAATAAGCTTTGTTATCGGACTTATTGTGATATCAGGAATATCCCTAGCAGTAATCATTCCTAAAAAAACGGTCGAATCAAACCACAAGCCAATTTTTTTATGGTTTATCATAACAGGATCTATTCATTTCTTTTTTGAAGGATATTTTGCATTATATCATGAAAATATCGCGGAAAATAATGGATTATTTGCACAAATGTGGAAAGAATATGCGTTGAGTGACTCAAGATATTTAACTAGTGACCCTTTTGTCGTGATTATGGAAAGCATTACGGCAGTATGTATTTATAGTTATTTATTTTAATATTATTCAGTATTATTATTATATTATTATTTAATTATTATATTTCATTTTTATTATTATTGTTTTATTATTATATTATTATTATATTATTATTTTATTATTATTATTTTATTATTATTATTTTATTATTATTATTTTATTATTATTATTGTTTTATGATTATTATTGTTTTATGATTATTGTATACCATCTAACCACCTACACCTAATTATACTTTAATTATAGGTTTGCTGGGGTCCACTAAGCTTTCTTACCGCATATGCAATTTATGAAAACTTACCATTCCGTTATACTTTACAAATTATAGTATCTTTAGGTCAGCTTTATGGTTTAGTTTTATATTATTTAACAGAATTGATGGAGGGTGCAGCACATTGTAGGCCTGAAGCATATTATTTTTGGGGTTATTTCTTTGGTGTTAATTTTATATGGGCAATCCTTAGTGTTACTTTGATTCGACAAGGTTGGCATCAAATATCGAATTTCGCCAAGAATGTTGTAAGAAAGAAGGTTAATTAATTTCAAACAAAAAAAAAAAAAAATTCAGGTAATTTTTAGGCATTGTATTTATTTATTCATTTAGGATATAGGTGTATCAAGGGAATTATGGGTTAATGTGATAATATAATTACTTTAACGTAGTTTAACGTAGTCTAACATTGTTTAACGTAGTATTTCTCAATTTTATATATCATTGTTTTATTGGTATTTGTCATGTAATAGGGTGTAGACGTTTGTTTATTTTTTATTTAATATGTATGCTATATAATAAAAATATAATTAATATTAATATTTATAGATTCTTACATGTGACTCGTTATTACGCGTAATATACTGTCTTTTTGACGATCGTGTTTTCATGCTAATTTTATGCATACATATGCATTGATAATTAAGTTAAACACAAAACAAATTAAAACATTCAATTAAATAATTTTTTTTTTTTCTTTTTAATAAAAAAAAGCTATACAGAACGTGAGAAGATGTCAAAGTTATTACAACGAATAAAGATACAAAAAATTTTCAATATATATTACAAAGAAGAATTGAATCAATTTTGATTATTTGACAAAGCATTTGTGAAGAATGACGGGATTAAAAAATTTATCAAAGGTGGACTTTGGTGTTTTTTTTAAAGTCTTTGGTCATAACCCAAAAAAAAATAAAAAATTAGGATAACAAAAACGTAAATATCGAACTGGCAACTCCGACACCCATTAAAACCCACCATATCCCCGTTCCTCCACTACCATCACCACCACTAGCCATAAAATTTGGTGATACAGTATGTGTAGCCGCCTTTTTGGGAAAATTCGTCGTACTAATTGCGTTACTTGCTGGAGTGGGAGAAATTGCACTAACACCAGAAGTAAAACTAATTGAAAAATTAAACTTTACTCCTTCATCATGTGGATTTACCACACTTAAACATAATATGTCCTTATTTTGAAATAGTGGATTTATTTTTTGGTAACATCTAAGCATCGGTTCTTGCCAACACGATACATTACTGTAAAAAGATGAATTTGGATGTGAAGGACTAATGAATAATTGAAGACCGGTATAATTTGTGACGTAAGTTAGTAATCCAAGTTGATACTGGGATAGAGGTGGAGGGTTGCCTTTAACCACCGTACCAAAATTAGAAGTTTCATGTTGGCCATTGCTAACTTGTTGTACATCGTATTCTAAATTAATGAGAAAATTAAATTAATTAATGAAAAGATTTGATTATTATTAAATATAATTTGAGTGAATAATATAAATTTCATTTTATAGTATTTATTTTTTCACGAAAGCATAATGGATCACAAATAGAAGTTCAAGAAAAAATTTTTTAAAGTATTGCCAATAATCGACATTTTTTTTAGCCTCACATACATTCACTCAAATCTTGTTTTAAAAAAAAAATTAAATGAGTATACGCACCTATATAATTTGTATTATCTGCACTACATATATACCAAGTATTAGATGCGGGTAAATTACCAATGCCATTATACGGTTCTGCTCCTCGTACGTAAACCAATATTGGCATACACTATAGTAATCCAAAAAAAAAAGAAATGAGCAAATCATGTAAAAAAAAAAAAAATAGAAGAATAAAAAATTTAGAAATAAAAACGAACCTCGACAACTACCAAAAAAGCTGTTAAGACAACCTTATATAGCAAGTTTAGAATCATTCTAGTTTCCAATATTTCATCAATAAAAATACCGATTTGATTATATTAAATCGCTATATTTTATTATTATTTAGTTATGATTTTAGTATAATGATATATAAAAATGGCACTTCGATTTAATAAACTTTTCGTATCGAACGAAAGTTTATAGAGTAATCGTAAAGCAGGTAACTGATTGAAAAAAAAGTCTAGTATATATATACACAAATAAAACCGAATAAAGAAAAATTTATAAGGGTGATAAAATCAAATAATACAAGGAAAATGGAAAATAATGCTATAATTGTATGATACAAAAGTGTGAAATCTGATTATAAAAAAAAAAAAAATTGAAATTGTGAATATCCTTAAATACTAAATTTGAACCTTCAATGATTACTAAATCAAGATATCAACTTAATTCATTGGACTCATGCACGTTCATGCCAAGAGTGAAACTCTAAACTGTTTCAGGGCTAAACTATTTTGCGTTAAAAATAAGTACCATTCTTTGTTAAGCGCCGTTTAAAACCTATTAATACGTAACATACATTTTTTGTGTGCGGATAAAGTGTGAAAAAACGCATTTATTGTCATAAATAGCCGATGGCGCAGTGCATTTTCTAAAATCAGATCCGATTGTTCCACATAATACAAATGTTAACATCATTTTTTTTAAACTTTTGCGTCAATTTTTATATTGGCTTTTTAATTGTTTAATCACTAACATTAGGGCTAGGATTTTCATGTTCGTCACTGTCATGAATATAATCACACTGAATTCTAAATTTCAAATTAACCATAGTAGAATTAAATATAATTATTAAATATCTTGTCGATCAAGATCTTAAGATATGCACAAGCAATTTAATACCGTAGATAGGTTCGGACATATGGATCCGAAATTCATGTACCGTGTAACGACCATCTAAAACATAATAGGATTTGTTTCGTATTTACTGATCTAACTCGGCTGATTTAAATTGGAAAAACAGACCTTCATATATTTATCGTACGACGGGTCTTATGTAACAACCCGTGCTATCTTTTCATTTATTTCACTGGCATGGGATAGTACGTCAGATCTGTACAATAATATGGTTACTATGTTTCTACAACACAACCATAACAATAACATATCAGATGACATCATCTATCTCTTCTCTATTTCTCTATTTAGCATTAGTGATTTTTCTATAAGAATTCTATTTTTATAATTATGTTTCACACCTGCATAATTTTAGCTCGTCACGTTATAAAATGTAACATAAAATTTTGTATATAAAGTAAAAGCAATTCACTATAACGGAAACTTTACTATATGTCTTTAATTAATGTCCTTTTTCGTACATATACGTAAAGAGAGATAAAATGCTACAAAATTTTATCAATCTTATATTATTCGCTTTGCTGATAGCACCACAGGTATAACCTTGTTTTTATATTATTACATACAGTTAAATTAAACTATATTTTTTCTTAACGTTAATAATTAATAATTAAATTAAATTTTAATAGGGTGGTCTATTAGTTTATGCTCAAGACACAGATAGTGGTATTGTAAGTTTAAGTAATGCTAGTACTGGTTGGTTTGTCTGTAGTAAGCAAAATACGAATTATATAGGTATTTTTTTTTTTATTAATCTAAATTTCTCCCCGTCCCATCTTTTTTATATCTTTATTTATTTATTTATTTTTTTTAGATTATTCAATATCAGTAGTACCGAACTCTGCAGCTGCAAATGATGTATCTGGTTTAACTGTGCAGGCACACCAACCTCCTACTTTCCCTCAATTCGGTCTCTTGACTTTCGCTACAAATTTTTCTGGTATTAGTCAATTTCGAGATCCCAACAGTGCATCTTACATCTATATTGCTGCTCTATCATGTGCTGATACAGCTGTTCTTAATTGCTCTCCTAATCCACAAACTTTTAATACTACAAATATAATATGTTTGGCTGTGTCGAATCCTAATAATTGTGAAATGCATTTTTCATATAGTATATCATTCACATCTGGCGTAGGGTATCCTCCATTAACTGTTTTTGGTTCTCAGCCCTCTAGTTGTCCTACAACAACTACATCATCACCACCTTCGGTGTCAACTGTTGATCCTGCAGTTTATAATGGACAAGCTTTACCTCAAAACTCAGGAAGTGTGAATTGGTCCAAGTATTCAAGTTTGATTTGGGTTCTTGTTTCTATTATACTAGGATTTATTTTTATTTGTTTATAAATACGTTGGGTGAATATCACGTGAGCGTTGATAACGTTAACGTCTGTAATTTTATTAAAAATGTTTAAGAAAAAAATAATTTTAGATTGTGTAAATTTTCGTAAAAAAACACTACTAAGTTGTACTTATAAAAATCTTCAATTAGCCTAATAATGTGTTACTGTATAATTTTCGAATTTTGTAAGCTTTATAATCTATATCTCGAAATTGTATTAAACATTCGTAAAACATGTTTAAATAAATCTAAAATAATTTCATTTAGGTTAAAATTAGCTTCCGGATTAAAATTTAATAAATAAAATATATAATTTATATTGTGCTCAATATACGCATAAAAAGTGGGATTTCTTTATGCGAAATTTCAAGTTCATACTATATATTTTAAAATTACGAAATTTTCTTTGTTACTATCTGTTGTCGCGTAGTGATCACAACAAATAGAAAAAAAAAATTTTTAATTCACGATTATTTATTAAACTATACTATATACAGTAGATTAATATTCCTAATGGAGAAATTCTAATAAAACACCAAATGCCAACACTGGGGGTAATGACAATCGTATGTTCAAAAACTTAGTAATATTCTGAGCCACTGGATACGTAGCGGAAACTTCGTTTCCGATTGTACACACAGGTTGAACCAATGAATATCGGGTACATACCGGGAGACAATTTTCTTGATATGTAACATAATCTGCCATAGATCAGCTAAAATACCTGTCAGCAGCATATTGGTAAGATATGTAAGATATCGGGAGGTAGATCGATATCGGAAACATGACAGCGATCTGGCTTCCCGATATTTTATCAGTATGCTTGTCATGCTGCTGATATCAGATATACAGCAGGTTACGTACGTACGTACGTACAGTATTTGGCGGATCTTGATTCAACCTGTGACACATGCGGATTTTCAGGGTATTTTTACTGTGATCTTAATATAGTGATCAGGGTATTTTTGTTTACACATTGTTATGTTTTTTAAATTTTATACGTACGTACGCATACGCATTAAGCACGTTACGTAGTAATAATAATACGTATCGATAATAATAAATTATACGTATATCCGACATTTATTTTTTTAAAATTCTTGTTTCAATTATAATCTTGGCATTTACGTATATAACGATAATAATAAATTACATCTATGATATATATTTTTTAAAAAATTCTTGTTTCAATTATAATCTTGGCATTTACGTATATACTGTATCAGATATCGATCTTGGCTAAAGAGTACGTAGGGAATCCAATATAGAAGTGATTGATTATACAAATCATGTGTATATTATTTTTTTTTCTAATTGGCTGATTGTGTAATAGATACTATTGCATACTCTCTCAATGCACGCCTATTTCCGGTCCCAAGAGAGTGTGCACTTAGTAAAGCTTGACTGTAATACTGTAATAGATGCAGCATTAAAGAGTACCGTAAATTCCCGAAATGGAGAGCATGGGCGTTATTTCTAAAATTACGTCCCCTAAAAATAGAATTGATAATTTTCATAACGCCCATGCATGTCCCAAAATAACGCGCATTTCATATTAAAAAAATTTTGAATGTTCTCAAATAGAGAACATATTTTAATAATTTATGTTCTCAAAAATCGTGTAATGTTCTCGGTGAACACTGAGAACATCGAATTTTAAACACTAGTAACATATCAGTGGATTTATAATGTAATTAACAATCAAAATTTTGAAATTGACCCTTTTACCTCTAAATAACGCACATGAACGAATTCGAAACAACACGCAGGTGATCGAAATAACGCGCAGGTGCCCGGTATTTTGAGAATTTACAGTATCTTTAGCAAATTCAGAACGTAATTCCAACACATTTTGAATATCTAATGATTCGTACATAATAATAATTATTGTACCGGTACTACCTTTCTAAAAAAAATCATTACGTAGATAGCGCCAAATGGTTATGAATTCCCATATTGACATGTGTTATTATTTGCACCATTCTACGAAACTATAGTACGTGTACGTACGTACGGTTTAAAAAAAAGATGGGCCATATTTCAAATTTGATAATGAACTAGAAACTACTTTCTCTTAATACTAATACGAACAGGAAGTTTTAGAATATGAAGAACGTTTAATACATAAAATTAGAGTTAATAAAAATAGATGAAACTTTTGTGCCAAGATTATTATGCCTGACACTCTACAATAATCCCTTCATCAAGTATACGTAGAAAGTGTAGTGTGCTTATGAGAAAGCATTACTTGCAAACTTCCCCTGGATCGCCACCAAAATACTAATAAAATTTTTTCGATCACGTGAAACTATCCAATAATAAATCACG
>CAJVPY010002525.1:0-15957 GCA_910591965.1 Dentiscutata erythropus | reverse complement strand
TGATTTATGCCCTGCGATCTTGATATAGTGACCAGGGTATAAAACTGATTTATGCCCTGCGATCTTGATATAGTGACCAGGGTATAATATTTGTTATACAGAATATATTATGTTCGGGTATAAAATGGTCTGATATTTTAATGAAATTGGTATTATTTATTTCCTGGGGGGAGTAGAAATTATAACAGAGGTTACCGATGATCATAGCACATGGATGCCATCCACGTACTATGATAATCGGTAACCTCTGTTATAATTTCTACTCCCCCAGGAAATAAATAAATAATCCCCAGGAGCGTGTCACTAGATGTAATCGGACTACAATACCATACCATTATTTTTACACGTGTTCATATTTATATTCGTATTGTGGGCTTCACTTTATTTTTTTCTTATTTACATCATTTTTTGTTGTTTTTATCTTTTTATCACCTTTGCTTTTTACTTCTACGTTTAACTTTTTTTCAACCTCTTACTTTCACTTTGCTTTATCGTGCCTTTTTTTAGCTTCATTTTACTGTGCCGATTTACTTTTAAAGTTCTTTAGATAAAACGTGAAAAATACAAAAAAGAAAATGAATCAAATAAAATTAAGCGTTAAAATTAGAGTTTCCCGATGATCAACATCTTTCGTGGGAAGATTCCCGGTCACGATATGATTATCATAAATATGGTTAATCATGTGTAAAAAATAATGATGAAGGTAGTCATGAGTGACACTTAATGTGACAGAGGATTAGTATCAAAAATAATAACCATTAGATAGGCGATGTTGATGAATCATATAATATTGGATACCAATATCTTCATGGAATTGGAGTTGAAAGAGATGCATATAGAATGATTGATGCTGATGGAACATAATGTGAATATTGATATCTCCATGTAATTGGAGTTAAAAGAATAATCGAAATTGACAAAAAAAAAAAAAAGAAAGATCTTCAGAAAAATCATGTAAATCTCATAATAAATCATAAGAAAATGCAAATTTTTACTAACACAACTACTTTTGTGTCTTAAGTAAAAAAGGATCCTAATCTTATTCTAATTTCGTCCCTGTGATTTCGTGATGATGACAGCGAAAAATTTCTGTGATTTTATTCCCTATTGATCATAATTTTCAATCAATAACGTCTATATTTTATTCGAAATATTTAAAATTCTCTAAGAATCGAAAAATCTTGATTTTACATGACATCATGATCTGCAAATGTCTCACCTTTCATAATAGATGGGTAACCGAATAATTTGATAAATTATTCGGTGTTACAACATAAAGAAGGTATTTGGGTTAAGGACAGTAAAACTAGTGTTCCGCAAAATAGATTCGAGATTCGGATTCGATCCGCAAATCCATTTCCAGATCCTGTGGATCCGATTCCAAAGATAGATTCGACCGAATAATACTGTAAACTGCCGCATAAAAGACCCGGGTCTCTTGCACCCCACCAATATTAAAACCTAATATAAGACCCCGAGTTTAGTACATGGTGGAGAGTTTGTACCGTTAAAAGGATAAATTTAGAAAGCATGCATATTTTTCATTCATAGTGGGCAGCCTAGATATTTTAAAAAAACCGCATTTGGTTATTGTAGATTTTGAGATACACACCCGGGTCTAGTACATATGGGGTCTGAAATCTGGGGGATCTTGTATACGGCAGTTTATGGTATTCGATTCAGATCCGAAATACACAAACGCTAAAACTCTGATTTCTTGTGATCTTTTTTTTTTTTTTAAATTTTATTGATCTTTTTTTTTTTGCAAAGCATATTAAATATTACTATTCAAATACATCGAGCTAATAGTGCCAGATATCTAACTTCATTGAATAAATGAATGTGCAGTATATATTAATAGGATTGTGTGGATTAAGAAGATTCAGGTGCGAATATTGCTTCTTGTGAACTATAGCGCGTCTATTTCTTATCGTTATGCTTGTTTTCTTAAATGAGAATATGATTAGTGCTTAATTAGATCAAATTCCAAATTAAGCAGTTATTAAATATACTTAACGTATAATCGGGAAATAACACTCATAGGGCGTTATTGGGTGCTTCAAAAATAACATATGGGGTGAGTCAGTAGAAACACCATATTTTTTTAATGAATTTTTTTGAATTTTCAAACAAAAATAACTTAGCAAAACTTAACCAACAAGTTTTTAGAATTGGTTTTAAAAAAAATTTATTAAATTTGATTAAGTTGTCGTTGAGTTATTCTTACTTAAAGTTTAAAATAGAAAAAATATGGTGTGTTTCTACTGATTCACCTCCATATGGTCTTGAATTAGCGCTCATGAGCGTCCCAAATTAACGCGATAGATGTACAGTTGATACTCTCTATAAGTGCATTCCACATGCACTTTCCCTATAATGATAAATGCACATAATTTGATCAGCCTAATGTAATTATTTAATACTGTATGTAGATTATTCTCCATAAATGAAATACTCTATAAATGTATTTTTACCAAACAACATGCATTGAAGGCTAGTTGTATTGAATTTAGAAATATTCTCTTATTTCAAAATTACGCACATGGGCATATTCGAAATAACGCGCAGGTTGGCATTATTTCTCACATGGTGATTAGAATTAATATTAATAGTTGTATTAAAGGTCTAACTGGCTTGTTCCTATATTCCTGCTTAGCAGTCTTTTCAATATGTTGACTTCTTTCACCTGATTTTAATTTTATTTTTTAGTTAAATTCATAAATTCATTCAATTTTTTTTTTTTTAAATTAAAATTTGATTGGCTTTTTTTCTTTATTTTTTTGTTAAAAATTTGCACTTTGGAGTTTGCGCTTAGGTTGGGTTGATATAATTTAAAGTAACAAGTAGTTTTTTGTATAACTAGAATAAAGAAATCTTTCATGAATCTGGTTGGATTCAGCATTATATGGATTCAAATCCTATCTTGAATTCGATTCATACTTCCGAATCTTTAGAAATATTCGCCAGATTCGGTCCGTTAAGGAAGTGAGGACTAAAGGGTTTAAGAGAAAACTATCCATATAACCAAACTACAACACTAAAAACAATCCAACTATCATCCAAGGCTCCTAAATCCTTGAAGTGTAAGGCAGAGGAAAGACTTGATCCGAGTTTCAAGGCTTTCGGGTCTTGTTGCAGCATGATTATTATTCAAGATAAGTATAACCTTGTGTTATAATTGTACTTGTTTGATCGTAGGTCCCAATAAGTTGTTAAGAAAACTCTTTTTCTTGTATTCAGCACAACAGGGCTTTGGTATTTCAATTTTGATCGTTAAGATTCTTAACAATTGTCACGTGGTCACATGTTGGTAAAATTAGATTTTTGACATAATAGTAGGACAATAGTAAGAATGATGAAATCAATTTAGAGTTTATTTGGTTTTATATAAACGGGAGTCTGATTACTAAGATACTTTTCTCTTTTTACTTTTATGGATCAAGAATATCGAAGTTTACGAATATCGCAGGGACAAAAAAATACGATTAGTCAGTTTTTATTACAAATGATTTTGTGTTCAAAGGGAAGTATTTTTTAGAGAACAACTTCTACTTTTATATTTTCGAAGTTAAGAACTCAACTGAGTTAAATTTTATTGAAACAAAAAGATAGGTCTAAAATATCTTTCGACCTTTACTGCGTACATGAAGGTTGTGTTTTACTAATTTATACTATTTTACTATATCTTTCAGTTTCTATCATATATATTTGAAAGAAGGTAGTTGACATGGTATGTAATTGTATCTGCTAAGACAAATGGTACATGTCACTCTGGTTATATAGACATTTTCGAGACATTAGTAAAAAAATTCAAAATGTCGATATATATTAAAATTTTTGAAAAGAATGTTGGTATAGAAAGATTTTGCTATGATGTTGTTATATCCAAAGTGACGTGTACTACAAGGTATGAAAACTCTATTTTTAGCAGGGATGATCCTTTCTGCTTTTCTGGTCTTAATCTTTGTTGTAATAGTAACAATAATAATAATAATATAATAAAAATGAAAATAAAATAGTAAATAATAATGAAAAAAAAAGAAATTATAAATTGTGAACACCTATGCCCTTCACAATTCTCCCTCTCTTATGGGAGAGTTCTATGAGCAGTTATTGTAGTGACTGCTCGTAGTTGTCGCTAAACAGTTTCTGAACTTTGCTGACAATTGTCCAGTTGGTGCAGTACAAGTGCTCCACACCCAAAGGTTCGAACATATGATATAGGTGAAGAGATGTGTCAATGTAATGGCAGGGAATGTCTTGCCAAAGATCAGTGATTTGTTTTTGGCATGCTCTATTGAGCAACGAGCCCAAATAGAAAGTGTGGACTAAACTTTCAATCCTTTCCCCCAAGAAGTATTTCTTGGTATGTGGCATTAGCTTTTGCAGTGAAGTCTTGCCCATCGTAGTATGGTGTAAAAGGGCGAATTTGGGGTAATTATAATTCATAGCTAAAACACAGCCAAAAAAACAAGGCTACTCGAAAGAAGTGAAGATTTGGTCCGAGTACCAAGGATCCTACTGCCACTAGAATCCTTGGGGCTATTGTTAGATAGTCTTTATAATTATAATACTTTACTACTTTTCAGAGACATGAAGTCAATGGTTATTTATACATTACAGATAACCTTGGGGCTTTGCTACAACGATTAGAATCTCTAAGCAATATGACTATTTAAAGTATCGGGGGAATCTATGACTAATGATGAGTAATTCATGCTCATTTTATGGCTATGACTTTAGTTCTCACCATCGAATCAGGGCGTCTTACTATTGTTCTTCAATGGAGCATCGCCTCAAGCCAAACCCGAATTGGCATTTATTAAATTCCTTCGCTTTTGTCGATCAATGCGCATTTCAGGTCCCGAGTCATATGCTTGGATCACGTTTTTCGCTGCGGCCGGTCACATTACCTCTTCACACCGTGCAGAACACTCATCCCCAATAGGCCAAACGATCTGCAAATTTGACCAGAATTAGATTGGTTTGAAAATGTAGATCGATTGAAAGATTCTAGTTAAGGTTTCTCTAAATACTTGATTAAACTCAGTAAAATTTTTTTTATTTTAATTTTAAACTTTGCATGATTAAAATAAAAAAAAAATTGATATATAGTTGTTGAGAAATCTTCACTAAAATTTTTAAAAAATTTTGAATTTTACAAAAAAATTGACTTTAAACGAAGATTTCTCAACAATTGATTCAAATTCGATAAAAAATTTTTTATTTTAATTTTGTAAGTTCATAGAATTAAAAAAAAAAAAAAATTTATTGAAATTATTTTGCAAACCTTAATTATTTTATCATCAAATTCTGTATTCTTGCAATCATCGACAAAAAATTGCTCGATTGTTAGATAAAGCATGCCCATCTTTTACTATCTTACAACAAAAATACCTTAGTTGTCGCACCAACTGCTACGGTATATTCTCGATTTTAATTAGCTAACTGCCGTGGTTGACAAAATTTTGGCCCGCATTATACAATAGTTACGTAATTTTTGGCCAGAATTAAGTTTTTTATTACAATTAGGGAAATAGGCCTACATTATAGTAAAATTAGGTCAGTAATATTTTGAGTAATTCAGCCTAAATTTTTGATCATCGCTCTTAACCATCAAAATCGAGAATTTGCTGAGCTAGGATATTTCTTGCAATACTGTAATTCTGTAATTTGTGTACTTCATGCTAAACCAAGCAATAATTATGATTTATCCGACAGGTCCTATGTGCGCATTAGACGTTTTTTTGTATATATTATTCGATCACTTTCTAATCATGTGAAAACTCGTTTTTTTGATATTATTTCTTTTTGCGTAACTCATAAAACTCATATTAGTGAAAGTTAAGGGAAAAAGATTTAAGGAAAAAGATTTAAGGAAGGAAAAAAAGTAAAAAAAAAGTTAAACGAAAAAAATGATGAGCGAAAGTGGAAAAGTAAGCGAACGTAAAAAAAGAGTAAAAGTGAGTCTAATGATTAGAAAGATCGAATAATATATACGAAAAACGGCAGTGCTTACGTCGGGCCTTACGGATAAAAACAATATAAATCAGTTATCATCCACAACCTAACCAATAACAAGTACTTATTAGCCAGGAAATAAAAAAGTTGGCATCGGCTAGCCGGTTAGCTAAGCCGCTCTAGTCGGCTATTATCGACTACGCCGACTATAACCCATCCCTAGCTTGATTATTGTTTATGAGTGCTCTGTGTATTTCTTTAAATAAAAGATAATAGCTAATAAAAAAAGATTTCTACATTTTGCTAAACAAAATTCTCATGATTTACTAGAAGTGTCTGTGGTCTAATAAGAAATAATACGAGTGTAGCAGATAAGAGTTCAACAGATCTACAAAGGTCATAAGCAGAAGGCAGAAACCCATAGATAAAGTCAGATGTTATTCACAAAGTTTTTTTTTGAATTCCTTTTTATATTGTTACTCATAGCCTGCACGCGATGTATTGTGTAATATTCAAGAGTCATGTGTCTAATAAGTACTCAATCAAGAGTCTAAAATAGACATATTTGGTTATGATTGATACACTTGTTAAACCTGTTATTTAGCTGGGGTCACTCGACATAGAAATCTAGGATAGGTTAGATTAGCGTTAACTCTGATTTTATACTTATAAATTTACAAATGCAACATATTATCGCGAAATTTGAAATGTTTAGAGAGAAAAGGTCACAGGGAGTGGCAACTACATTTTTCGCGAGTTATACAGGCTCTTAAAAAGGAAACGACCATCAGAGAGCACAAAGTCTACTATTCTGCGAAAGAAGAAAAAAAGAAAAGGAAGTAGATCGACCTTGAAATACTAATTAAAAATTACAGGAACGAAATTTTACATATAACAAGTGATAATCTATTGCTATAGCCTCTAATACTAACGTTCCAACCCTAAATTTCTGTACGCGTCTAGTTTATTTACAAAAATAAATTTCCTTTTTTTAAGTGCTGGAATTTACGTCGATCAAAAAAAATTGCATTTATACAGTAATACTGTATAAAATTTGGTACGATTTAAAATTTGCAAGTGCTTAATTTTCCATATGTAAGTTATATAAATAAAGAAATAAAACCAGTGTCAATTTCTTATTTAGAAGCTATTATGCGACCCGTCACGTTGCAAGCATAAAAATCATCTAATTATTATATATTTTATTTAGTATAATCTATCATTTTTTGAGTGTATTGAATTTTATCAGTCATTAATTAACTAAAAATCGTAAAATACTTGCAATTGTATTAACTAAATAGTGATACAATAATTTATGGAGCATCCATAATTTACATTAAATCAGTATTGTTATAGGGATCTTAAAGATAACAAAATACTAAGGGTGGGTCTGGTATTATGGCGCACCTAAGAGTTGCTCATATAAAACTTTTCAGAAAAAATTTATTTGTTCTTTAAATTTATTTAGATATATTAATTATCTAATTAATTACCTTTTATATATAAAAAAAAAAAATAGAAGTAAAAAAAAAGCTTTTGAAATTTGAACTTTTAAATCTATCAAAAAACTGCTACGTTTTTTTAAGTGGGGTATTATGCCGCACTATGTATTTCGTATTGTACGTATCACTGTCCGAATGAGGAAAAAATTGAACACGTGAATAATACGTGACCTTTCAATAATTAGAACCCTGCGATTTTTATAAAATTTAAATCGTCTCAATGAGACGAATCGAATGGTACTAAACTGATCAGTGTATTTCGAGATATCATCGAAAAACTTCGGTGCGCCAAATTACCCACCCGCGCCAGAATACCGACCCTCCCTTATATAGCATTATCTTCAAAGTCTCCATTTCTATACAATACAGCCAGGTTTAACGTAAATCATGGATGCCCTCAAATATGTAGATGATTTTTTATACACACGCACTACAACACTAAATTAGCGTGAGAAAATGAAACTAAATAGTTTATTTTATATATTCTTCTGTCATACGTTATATTAGCGCGAATAAAATAAAAGCAAATATTCATAAATCTATACGACTTATTTCAATAGCCATTTTAAACACTTGGACCAATAAATTTTTTCAAATCAAGCATCAGATCAAAGCGAACAAAATGAAATAATAACTAAATATCCAAGAACATTTTTGAATAACTTATTTTAAACATACTAAACAATAAATTTTCGTCATAACTAAATTAACACAAACAAAATAAATTAGCAGTAAATAATCATGAACTTGAATAGCTTATTTTAAACACAGATTAATAAATAGTGCTTATACGCGCTAAATAAAGTGAATAAAATAAAATTAAATAATAAATATTCATGAACTTGGGTACCGTATTTTCACGGAATAACGCTCATGAGCGTTATTTCGAATTTTGGCCCGAATTAAGCTTAATTTATGCCAAAATTCGTATTTTAAATACTTAAATTAATAAATTTTCATCATCTAAATTTGCGCGAAATAAAATTAAACAGTGACCTCAATGGATTATTTTAAACACATAGTTGATAAATTTTCTTTATAATCACGTACTAAATTAAAGCAAACAAATGTAATTAAAATAAATTTTCACACATATAAATTAGCGTGACCAAAAATGAAATTAAATATAGTCCTAATGCCAACACTGGAATAGCTTATTTTAAACACATAGATTGATCATTTTTCTTTATAGTCACGTAATAAAAATAAATTGAATCTAAATAGCTTATTTTAAAAATATAGATAAATAAATAAAATTTCTTTATACTTGCACACAAATTGACGTGATGCCAAAGGAAATTAAATTAGCAAGTTTTTTTAATAAATTTTTTATACTTGTCTAAGTTAACGTGTACAAAATGAAATTTTATAGAATATTGTAAACATTTAAATTAATATTTCATTGTATTAATGCACTGATTAACTTGAAGAAAATATTCACAAACTTGAATAGCTAATTTTAAACGTAAATAAATAGTAATTATTCATGACTTAAATAATAAAGTTTCTTTATATTCATGTACTAAAAATTAATGTAAACAAATAAAATTAAATTCTCCAAAAAACCTAAAAATTGTGCCCAAAAATTTCAAAAACCATAGTTGCATCATTCGATTTCAACATCATCCGTGACAATAAAATAAGTTTCGCTTAGCGCTTTCTAAGAACATTGAATTTCGCACACTGGTGAATCACCACTAGTATTAAGTAAACCTCCTTAAAAAAAGTTGAGATATAAATTAAAATCTTATAAGCTTATCAGGAAACGTCCAGTTAGAGAAAGAAACAAGGTATTGGGAGAGCCGTTAATGAGCTAAAGTAGTGAGGGCAAATTGGTGTTTTTTTTTCAAATCTCATGCGTATTTGCCCATCACCGGGCCAAAGCGAAGCAAGTAATGGTTCAATTTTGAAAATGAAATTAGGATTAGAGCTAATAGAATTTAAGGTTAGAGAAGGTACTACGGGTAAATTACCATCCCGACTTGATTTATTAGTACCCCAAGTTAGGTTTAGAGCTTGTTTCTCATATTTTCATTACTTCCATTTTTTTGCCTTCAAGGTATAATTGTCTAACGCTAATACGGATCCCACCGCTTTAGTAATTAGAAATTGATAAAAATCGAAAAGCATCGTTACATGTGGTACTTATGTATTATTTGTGTAAATTAGATCGATCAATCAATCGATTCATTGACACATGATTTTGCCAATTTTGGAATTCTGCTGCTTGATTATCTAATAGCGATAGTACTGCACTTGTTTCGTATATATATAGCAATGGATGCCCCGAAGATCAAAGATTGAACTTTTTTCAGACTCTAAAAATGTCTTTACGTCAAAAAAAATCAGTAAATACCGAGTTTAAAGAATCTAATAATGAGCTCACACCAAATTTAAAAGCACAAACAGGAAAAACTTGGGGTCGTGATAGAGGTAGGTGTTAATAATTTAATAATAATCTATATTTTACTGAATTTCGATAAACATATAATTCTTTTTTTTTATCATATCTTTATAGATATTTCCTACATTACCGTATTATTTTCTACACTTATTCTTACTTGTTGTCCTTTATTGGTGTTTGTTTTTTGGGTGAGCTGTACCCATTATCAATGTTCACTATATGAACCTATCTATCGTCTCCAAATAAGTGGATTTTCCGAACAAGCTTTTGATTCCGTAGTATTACAAAAACTTCCTCAATTTACATGGGAGGGAATAAAAATATATGCACTATGGTTAAGCTTTCAGGCAATTCTATACGCAATATTACCAGCAAAAATCGGATACGGTCAAAGAACGCCAGCAGGACATATTTTACCTTATAAAGTATGTTTTGAAAAAATATTTCGAAAAAAAGATCTTTTTATTAATGAGAATAATATTAGCCTATATAAAGCTATTTTTTTGGTTCTCATATCATAAAATTTTCACAAAAAAATGACCCGACATCCGGCTTTCAATTTTACTTTCCAAAAATTACATATAAAAATTTTTGTCTTGATTTTTAAAAACAATCCATTCGAATAGTAAATATAAAAAATTTTTTCTTAAGTTTAGCAAATTTTGACCCGGCAGTTTATGAGAACCAAAAAACTAACTTTGCTTGGCCTTAATGCTTATTTTATTTTATTCTTTTTTTTTTAGGTAAATGGATTACTAGCTTGGTTTATTACTCATATTCTATTCCTTGCGGGATCATTCTACTTCAATTGGTGGGAAGGGTCTATAATCCATGATAATTGGGGAGCTCTTCTCATTGCCGCCAATATTTATGGATATTTTCTTACATTCTTTGTATTTGCAAAAGCATATATCATGCCTTCGCATCCAGAAGATCGTAAATTTTCAGGAAGTTTCATTTATGATTTATTAATGGGTATTGAAATGAATCCACGTTTTGGAAAATATTGGGATTTTAAATTATTTCATAATGGAAGACCTGGAATTATTGCTTGGACTTTAATAAATTTATCATTCGCCGCAGCTCAATATAATAAAATCGGTAAATATTATTTATAATGATATATTATTTAACTTTGTCTAAGAAATTATATAAGTAAATTATTATAACATTTTCTATTTTATTGAAGGATATGTAACAAATTCCATGATTTTGTTAAACTTTTTGCATGCCGTTTATGTGCTAGACTTTTTTTATAATGAAGATTGGTATCTAAGAACAATTGGTAATTAATATTTTTTTATTAGTTTTATACATTTGTTACTATTTAAATAATTGATTTGTTATTAATGTCTTTAGATATTGCGCACGATCATTTTGGATTCTATTTGGCATGGGGTGATACTGTTTGGCTTCCTTGGATGGTAACTTTTCCTTATATTTTTTGTTAATTAAAATTCTTTAATTGAACTGTTATTGCTATTATTATCATTTTATACAGTATACTGTCCAGTCTCATTACTTGGTTCGCAACACTATTGATCTATCTACTCCTTATTTTCTACTTGTGCTCTCAATTGGATTGTCAGGATATTATATTTTTCGAGCAGTCAATCACCAAAAAGATATTGTTCGTCGAAAGAATGGTGACTGTATTATATGGGGAAAGCCTGCACAATTTATTAGAACACATTTTGTTACAAGTGATGGAAAAGAACATAATAGTATTTTATTAACCAGTGGTTTTTGGGGTATCTATATTTATAATTTTATTATTATAGTCCTACTATTTTATTTTTATTATTATTTGTGTATATTAATGGTTTTTTTTTTTTCTTATAGGCATATCACGTCATTTCAATTATGTTGGTGACTTGCTTATTTCATCGGCAATGTGTTTAGCTTGTGGGTTTGATCATTTGTTACCATATTTTTATATCATTTATATGTTCATACTTTTAATTCATCGTATTTACCGGGATGACGCACGATGTCGAGGAAAGTACGGAAAGTATTGGGATAATTATTGTCAAGTCGTCAAATGGAAATTACTTCCAGTAAGTAAATGTTTTTTGCTTTTATTTTTTAACGGGATTCTAACTTTTTGTTCGTCTATCTATTGTTTAGTATGTTTTTTAAATTTCTAACTTTAAATTGAATATATAAGTTCTACAGAGTTTTTTTTTTTTTTTATCAGGATAATTATTATTTATAGCCATCGCGTGTGGATGAAAAATTTTTTTGATATTTTATTCGATTTGTTGTTTTTCTTTTTTTTTGGGGTTATGGTTATCAATAGGATTATAATTGGGTTTTAGTAGGTTAAAAAGGGATCTCAAATCTATTACATTAATTAAATGGTACTCTTTTTTTTAAATATAAAATATTAATATTTATAGGAAAATCGTGATGAAATTTCGATTTTTATAATGTCCGAGAACTTGTTATCAAAAAGCAATTTATCCTTGAAAAAATTTTATTATCTATTTAGAATTTTTTATTACTAACAGGTTTATTTTAATGAATGAATAGAGTTTATACAACCAACCTCTCCAGTAGAACAAAATCATTTACTATTGACACTTAAAATTTTGATTACCGCTCGGTATCATCATTATAATTTAAATATATATTGCTTGTAAATTTCAAGCGAAACTATTATAGTTATGAAGATCATGTTTATTTATTTTATTATTATTTAAGTTTTTCGTTTTTGATTTATCTAAGTACAAAGAATCTTCTTATCATATTTTGTGAGTTGTTTAGTTCTTGCTCTGTAAATACACAATTCATTATTGATTCATTCAAATACAGTACGTTAAATTTTTTTGTTAACAATAACATTCTTAAAATTTTTATTCATCTATTTCATCTCTCGTAAAATCGCAAAATAACGCTCATGAGCGCTATTCCAGAAACTGCACGCTTTAAAACATCATATTTTGTTTAAAAAAAAAACCAGGCCAGGCGTGTCCCAAAATAACAGTCATTTTGTATATGCATCAGCGGATTTGATGTATGTACATTAGGTTCAAAATTTTGACCCTTTGTTTCAAAATGACATACGTGGAGGTCTCAAAATAACACGCCCTTACGCGTTATTTCGCAACTATACAGTATAATAAACACAATTAATTAAATTGTAGGTAAATTTTAATGTAAAACGCGTTAAATTCTAATTTATTTTCAACATCTCCATGCTCTATTTTACAGTATTTTAATAAAGAACACTTTTTTCAAGAGTTTTTTTGAGCAAATGTTGATTACGATTTTTTCTCTTTTTGCATTATGTAAAATCTTTTAATTCCATTTAGAATATTATAAAGTAATTTCTATCCACGATATACTAAGCATATATATAAGTCACTTGAATGGGTTGAAATCGAAGTAATACAGAATAAGAATTTCAAAGCTAAGATATTAAGAAAAAATGAAATAGATATTGCAAATGCCTTCTACTGCATGTTAAAAAATTGTATATGTTTATAAACTTGTTGGTTTATTTATAATAAAAATTTTTTGAATTTTTTGAATTTTTTAAAATAATTGAGTTCTTTTCAATTCTTGTAATTGAATAATCTTTTATATTTTTAAGAAATTCATTATTCAATTCGGAAAGAACTTTAAAATATGTAGATAGTTATATAAATGAAAATTGTACAAAGAGATGTTAACTATTCTGGACTAAACCTGGCCAGCATAATCTGAGCATTCCCGATTTGATAGTTATACTAGAAACAAATTCAAAGAACTTTTAATTATTAAATTCACAGAATGCATTGAATTGATAATTTGAATGAAACAATGATATATTCTAAGAAAATTAATAAATGAAATAACAATTATACTCAGTGATTTTTTAATACGTATATTACGTAAAGATTCCTGCAAACCTGTTTTATCAAACCGATCTCTGGGTTAATGCTTGGCCAAAGCAGAGATTGTAGTATCTACCTGACCCTTATTAGCAAGAATAAATAATCTTTAATTTTAAAAAACTTGACCAATGCAAATAATTAAATCAATTAATATAAAAAGCCTTTCACATTCACTAAAATATCTTGTCTAAAATATGTATATTGACTGTTAAACTTTTAAGCGCACTAGGATAATAATAAAAATCTTTATAATTTTTTTAAGATCGAATTTCTAAGATCTTACTTGGTAGACTAAATTGAGAATTATTATTATTATTATTATTTTCGTATCTACTAAATTGAGAATTATACTGTATAAAATTATATAAAATTATATAAATAACAACCTACCGTATAAGCGCGTAATAACGCGCAGGGGCGCGTTATTTCGAGCCCCTGCGCGTTATTTCGGGACGCGCATGCGCGATAATTCAAATCATTATGCTAATTTTGAAAAAAATTTCAACTACTTTCTTGAATGATAATCTGTTACATATGGAGGGGCGCGTTATTTTGAGACGCGCATGGGCGTTATTTTGAGTCAAATATGCCATTTTTAAAAAAAATCGAAATTTCGAAATAACGCCCATGTGCGTTATTACGCGCTTATACGGTAGAGTAGTGATTTAATTAAGGGATCTGCAAACATAAAACTATTATGTTTTGTGGAAAAACGACAGGTTTCACTTCTAAATTAACATTTGTATATCATACAATATAATTAGTATTCTTTATTATAACAAAAATTTTGTATTTCTTATTTTATACTATCTATGTCTTTTCCTTTTACGCCAAAAGCTTTTGAAATATCTTACTTTAAAATGGCGTTTTGAGACTATCGACGAAATCAAACTCGAAACTTAATCGGCTGGCGCCCGTGTTATTATCTACATAAATTTAATCTAACATTTAACATTTAATTATTCTCATCTATTTATTTATTGAATATATATTGAGTTCTCATAACACACTTAAAGATCTAAACTGAATTCGCTTTCAAAAACACATTCGAACTCAATCATTGCTTAGATGCTTTTTTTTTTTTTTTTTTTTTACATATTTTAATATAGTCTATTGATAATGGCCAAAGGGTATTTAAATTTCATTTAAAAAATTATAAAGAGGTTAATCCTCATTTTCTAACTAGACATTATTTTTATCACAGTTTCGAGATAAAATTTTGATTATACTATTCTAGGAAACAGGAACTGTTGAGGTCCGGAACCTTAATACTTAGATTTTAATTATAGCTTTTCTTTAAAAAATTTATAATATATCATTTAAAATAAAAGGCTACCACCAACAACAGTAATAAATGTAAATTTAATGATATTATTTCAATATCATTTTTCTCTTTAGGCACGTACATACATGAAGATATATAATAATTGCTGAATTATTTAGCATGTCAATAATAAAAGAATGCTCCCAATTCAATAACTTCCTTTTACTTGATTTAATAATCTAAATACAGATATAAAAATAATCAATAAATTTGATTAGTTATAAGTAAATCAAATATTACTTACCGTCAAGAACTTGAACACAATCAATAGATTGACTTCCTAAAATATATACATATAAATATACTAAAACTACAATTTGAATTCAGTTTGAGAAATAAATATCATTACCTGCATTTACTATATTGACAGATTCGGAAATTTTTACAACTGAAACGATAACACATTATTAATTTTTTAAAAATATGAATAAAATGTTATTACCTGGTTTAGGGAGTTTTGAGAGATTCAAAAATCGACTCGTATAAATAGCTTGTGGATGTGTCTGATATTTGAACTGTGCCGAGTTGACTTGATTATATGTTAAGAAATTTTTGTTTAAGTCTTTAATATTTTTAACTTGCTTATATAATTCACTGTATTCACTTTCCAAATCGTCAAAAAATTGATACAGCGTATTAGCTAATTCTTCAGCAGTTGGTCTGATTCGAGGTTCTGCATCTAAGCATTTATTCATCAGATCCAAAAGTAATTGAGGAATTTCGCATCTAATTTTAGGTCTGTAGCCTAGACTAATACGTGTTGCTAGATCTTTGTTGTGTGGAATATCATGATATGGAGGATATATACTTGTACCAGTACGATCACATGAAATGTGTGAGGGATGGTTTGAATAATGTTTTTTGCTGTGGCCTATGCTGATTTTCGCA
>CAJVPY010002524.1:0-15962 GCA_910591965.1 Dentiscutata erythropus | reverse complement strand
TACATATAAAACTTCGTCTATACTCTAATAAAAAGTTCCCCAGACCAAAGAGGTCACCTTAATACCAAAAAAAAAAATAATTTACTAATTGCAATATGTAATATTTAATAATATATAGATGATAGTGACGAAGAATTTAGTACTGGTTCAAACCAAAATAATAATACAGAAGTTGAGCAAGCTCGTAAAGGGCCATTAGATTCTCATATAGTATATAATCTTTCTAAACCAAAGCAATCAAGATTTGATTATTTGCTTTTAAAAATGACTGTATCAAATGGATGGAGCTTTAGATGGGTTGAAAATCCGGATTCACTTGCTGTTTTCAAGTTTCTTAATTTAAAAATTGCTCTTCCTACTCGCAGAAAATTAAGCAGAAAAGTTTTAAATAAGGCAATTACTGAATTTATGACAAAAATTGAAGAAACTGCCCAAAAAGATTTAGTTGGTATTACCGTAACTCTAGATGGTTGGACAAATGTGATTAATCAAAATTTATTAGGAAGTGTTTTAATTACTTCCTCTGGTAAACCCTTAATATGGAAAGCTCAAGATATTAGTAGTGAAAGAGCACATACTCAAGATGTTATTTTAAAAATTGAAGAGTTATTTAGTGATTTAGAGTCAAAGAAAATTAAAATTATAGCTTTGATAACAGATAGTGCAGCAGCCTATGCTTTAGCTAGGTAATTATTATACCTTTAATATTTTAATTTAAAAGTTTAGCAATAGAATATTGCTTTTTTGCTTGTTTAAGCATAATAAAATAAATATTTTATATTATATTGTAGAAAGCAGTTGCAAATAAAGTACACAGACAAAGTTTTTTTATCATGCTTCGCTCACTAACTAAATTTATGTGTTGGTGAGATTTTCAAAGAATCACCAATATTTAAACAAGCTATTGACAATGCAACTACTATAGCAACCTATTTTGGAAACATCAATCATACATATTTTATTGGGAAATTACGAGACCAACAAGGAGTTTTATATCATAAATATATAACTCTTATCAAGCCAATTGTAACACAATAGAATTCCTACTTTTATTGCTTAGGAAGTCTTTTAAAAACTAAAGAAGCTCTTAAAGTAATTAAATTATTTAAAGTAATTAACTTGTTTAAATGCATACCAATGTATACTTATTAACTATATAATTATTAAATATTTTTAGACATTGGTTGCTAGATATGAACCACGTGATTATGATTCAAGTGATGAATCTTCGGATCTTCAAAGTACTTCAGACTTAGAACTACCAAGTAAAATATGTGATATTATTAATGATGATAATTGGTGGAGGCAAATAAAAAATTTAAAGTCTTTGTTGTTACCCTATTATACTTGTCTTAATTTACTGCAACATAACAAAGCATGGCTTTTTGAAGTATTACATTCATTCGGTTATTTGGCTAGAATGATTAAAGAGTATTATGATACTCACCTTGGTTAGCAACTCTTAAATCGCTTAGAAAAGCGATGGAACTCCTGGGAACAGCCACTATTAATCTTGTCTTTTGTTCTCTATCCATTGTATCAAATGGAAAAATTTAATCCCGAATTAGAATGTTTAACCTGGGTTGATATAGGTGAGCTTATTCTCTATTATTATGCTAAATAGTTTCAACAACAACCAAACTCACTTTTATGGAAGCTTAAGCTTTTTTGCCAAAAAAAATTACCATTTAATAATGAAACATCAAGGCAGTTTGGTAATGATGTAATTGGATATTGGAATTACTGTGTATCACATGCTAAAGAATTAGGTAATGTAGCATTACGAATTCATGGAATTTGTATAAATTCAGCCTCTGTGGAACGTTTTTGGTCTTCAATGGGGTTTATTCACTCTAAACGACGTAACAGATTACCAGTAAGTAAAATATTTATTATTTTAATTATATTATTACATTAAATAGTTTCAAAAAATATTGTAATTAGTTATATTGTAGTTTCATAAAGTATTGGCTATTAGCCAATTACGTGGAATTCTTACTCAAAATTGCAGAGCTCAAGAATTGAATAAATTAAAACAGCTTTATGAATCAACTTCAATGACATTTTTACTTAACCCTTCCAAAAATGCACCAAGTACTTCAACAGTCCAAGATGCTGATAATGAAAGCGATTATATTGATGAAAGCGATTATGTTGATGATACTGATAGAGATGACGATGATATTATCTTATGGTCATCGGATAAAGATGATTTAGATGAAAGTGATTTATCATATTTAGAATCAAATAATATAAATAAATTACAAGAATATCCAGCAGATCGCACAGCAAAGTGGCCATTAAATAGGTTATTTTTGGCTGATTTGGAGGCACCATTTTTTGCATCTTTTTAACTTTGTTACTTTAGAAAATTATATTTTTTAAGGTCAGAATATAAAAATAGTATCTTCCTTGTCTGTTTTGGTTTTTTTTAAAAAAAAAATTATATATTAGCGATATGATAACTATATACTGTATTATGATTAAATAAAACTTATTTTAGCGATTAGAAATATTATGTCAACTTTCAATCGCAATAATATTTAGAATTTTAGAATCCAAAAAAACTAGGTTTCCTTGGTTTATTTACAACCGATAATCTGTTATAATTCTACATTTTCTTATTGTAAAATTAATAATAGAAAATAGTTTTAAAAATCTAGGTTCCGGACTTCAATGGTTCCTGTTTCCTAGTTGTTATTATTTTTCAATCTTATAAGATTCAGGAAGAGATTAAGTTTGAACCCAAGTCTAATAAAAAGTATATTTATTTTTAAAATCCAATAAATAATTATTACTTTAACTTTTATACATATATTTATATTCGAGGTGTAATTTAAAGTATTCTTTAGCAATTATTAGTAAAGTTTATATGGCTGAAATAGTATGTAATAAATAATCTGTATAAATTTAAATTACTTCTCTATAGAATAAGAGTTAGTTTTAACGCTTAATTATGTTGAATTAAATTACTTTGTATATGAGTGTCGCCAAAAGAAAACCCGATAGTCTATATTTAAATTGTCGGGTTTTCTTTTGGTGGCAGAATTATTATACCAATATTATGGAGAGATAAAAGACTTATAAGAAAATATCTTTTGGCATTAAATGCTAAAGAACAATCACTGCTGATCCCTTTTAAAATTATTCTTCCAAACTGTCCAAAACCATTATTTGAGTATTCAAGTTGTACTATATTTGTAAGCAGAAATTTGGTCAATGGTATTGAAAGTTAGCTTGATGATAAAGCATATAAAGATAATGAATCTCTTATATCTCGTTTAACTATTTTTGATAATTTCGAGTATGATGAAGAAAAAGAAGATTTGTCGTAAGAGCTATTGAATGTTCTTTAGTTGCAATGTTTATATGAACAAGTAAAAATCTTAAAGAATTATTACTTTGGAAAACTAATATTAATAAAGTAATCTTCGAAAATCTTCTTACAAATACTACTATAGTCTATTTATCATTCGACGAGATTCATTTTAATTCAGAGGAAATAGGTGAATTAATAGAAGTTATTAGTAAAAACTTTACGATGACTTCATTAAATCTTTCAGATGGTTTTAAAGAAGGAAATTATTAGCAGAAACTATTCATAAAAATACTACTCTAACTTCGTTGCATTTTTATGAAAATCAGTCTGATTTAAAGTGCTTAGAAACATTATTAGAGGGCCTTTTTAAAAATTCAACACTGACTTCTCTAGATATTTGCAATAATTATATTGGATTAGAAGTAGTGAAAGTATTAGCAAAAGCTCTTTGCACAAGCACTACTTTAACTTCCTTAAGTCTTTATAATAATCAACTTGGTTCTGAGGAAGAAAATTATTAGCAAAAGCACTTTGCGATAATACTACTCTGATTACTTTAAAGATTTGTAAAAATCGACTTGGTTTTAAAAAAGTAAAAGCATCTATGGATGCCCTTCGTAAAAATACTGCATTCATATATTAAAGAGATATGTTAAGCAAAATAAATTCTTTGATCTATTATTATAAAATAATTATATATATTTTATTAATCCGTGACATAATTTCAATAATTCTTTGATTCTGCAATTTTATCACAAATTTGATATTCGAATCTCTAAATAAAATTAAGTTTATTAATTATAAATTTATTTACAATAGAAACTAAGTTATTACAACTTTCAATTGAAATTTCTTCTTTATAATAATTATGGCTTGCAAATTATATGAAATTCGCAGATCAAAAAAAAGAAAGAAATCGATAATTCTGCTTTCTGATTTTCGGTTTCTTTAACATTACTTTCAATATTTTATTAAACTGTATTATTTGTTGCTTTTGTAAATAATTTACAGTAATCAAATTAGTTCTATAACAAAATTCTATAAACTACTTTCTCGAAAAAACATAATACTAACTAAATTAGCTAACATTATAACTAATGCTAGCTAGTTTTGTCATTATTAGGTCCTTTTGGGAATCAGTTTTTGCAGTAAAACTAATCAAATTATCTATTAGATAATTACATGATATAGTTATACTAAAACCAGAAGCGGGAATATTAATATTAAATTCAAAAAATAAGACATAGTAAATAGCTGAACATATTGGACATGGACTATGTCCAAGTATATGTCCAATGTCCATGTCCAGTCCAATAGGCTAAAAATTAGTGGACATATGTCCAGTGCCAGCACTGCCCCCACCCACTAATATAAGGCAGTTAAGAGGCTTTATAGGCCTTGTCTCTTATTACCGCCGATTCATTAAAGGCTTTGCCATGATAGCAAAGCCTTTACATAAGTTATTAGAGAAAAAAACTACATATCAGTGGGAAAGTGAGCAAGAACAAGCCTTTGAAATGTTGAAAACCCACCTGATCACGGCCCCGGTCCTACGATACCCTAACTTTGAAAAGACCTTCTATCTCTACACTGATGCATCGGGTGTTGGGCTAGGAGCAGTTCTAGCACAAAAGGATGAAACAGGTAAGGAGTATGCTGTTGCATACGTTAGTAAAAGTCTCACCCACCTATAAAGAAATTACTCAGCTACTGAATTGGAGTGCTACACCATAGTTTGGGCCATAGAGTACTTCCACTATTACTTAGGGTATAAACCCTTTATCATTGTTACCGTCACCTAGTTCTAAAATGGCTTCACAATACTACACTAAAGGGAAGAAGGGCTAGATGGATACTATGCCTCCATCCCTACTACTACATTATAATACACCAGGCTGAAAAAGTACATAACAATGCCGATGTACTGTCTAGAATGACCGAAGAACTACCAAGGAATCAGAAAGAAGATAATATAAGCAACTACTATCCAGGAAAAATTAATGTAAGGGAACTAACTCACAACAGAACCAACAATTTTACCTACCCAAGAAAATTTAGCAGCTCAACGAGCCAAATTAGAAGAGTTGAAGTTTTCCGAGCTATTGCTCAAGAATACTTTCTTGAAGACTCTGATGAGGAATTGGAAATTATCCCTTGGAAGAATAATACTGCTAAGTGGATTGAAGAAGAACATGAAAATGAGATGTCAAATAGTGATGAATATATAAACTATGAATGGAAAGAAGAACTTACCAATAATGAAATTGAAAGAGAAAGGTGTTACCACAACCTCCTAACCAAATTAGCTCTAGAAATCAGAATTGAGATAGCCTGGTTGATTGTAAATGGGTACCAGAATGAGCCTACAAATAGCAATAATACTGAAAGTGAATTACAATCTACTGACTTGGACAAAGCTTACTTAGTCGATATACCCCAATGGGGTGAGACTACCAAAAGACTGAAATTCGAAGACAGTAGTGATGATGGATATGAGAATACGGGCTATGGCTATTATAACCTGCATCTAGATTCCAATCATTGTTAGTAGAATACTAATGAAGACGAAGAACCATTTCCTGAATTTACTACTAACCTAGAAGGCTCAGAATGGCTACCGGAATTTGATGACTACATTAATTGGGACTACAATAACTCATAGTAGGGGTAATTCTATGCAGAATCAATCTACAAAGAACTAATAAGAGCCAAACTCTTGAAAACAAGAAACTTAAATACCCGGCAAGCCATGGATGAATCATATTATTTAATATCAAAAAAAAAACAATAATAACATTATTTAGTAATATTCCGTATTAGCCTAGTTGTACATATATAAAAAAAATGTGTGAACAAGTAGTAACAGACCTGACGTTAGAGTAAGGATGGTCAGGATGGAATGAGGCGAGTTGTGGGGCTCCATTCAGAAGAAAACACCGAAGTACCAAGTAAAAACGTTGAGGTCCTAATTGACGCCTAATTAAAGAGAACAATGTCAAATAGGAAACATGAAATAACATTAAAAAAAAAAAAAAAAAAAAGAAGACCTTTACAATCTAATTATCCAATCCTTAGAGCAAAAATAAGGAGGGATACAAGCTAATTACGATTGATTCGAGCCGAGATTTGGAAATCAAGAAATTCGAATAATGACAAGAATAACTGAACAACATAGGAAATACCAATACTGAAACTTGCTATGCCTGGCAAAAGCTGGCCAGAATGTCAATTAACTAGTAAAGAAATATACTACCAAATGAAGGGTTGCAAAAGTATCCAACGGAGCTGAGCACACTAAAAACACGTACAAGGGCCTAAGAATTGAATATGGAGCCAAGGAAGGCAGATCTCTGTATACAGCTTACAGAAGATATAACTGCAGAAACGAAAGGAAAATCGACTAAATCCTAGGAAAATAGACGGTTAGAAATAATTATAGGAGGAATAAAGATTCACGACTATACAGAGTTGAACATTGTTAACAAACTGAAATTGGGTTCAAGAAGCTGAACAATGACAAAAAGGTATTACACATGTCAAACCTGACGTAAAATTAAATTTAGCCCAGGTTGTTGGTATCCTGGCTAAAAGATGAAACTAAAAAAGACTGAACATACTGGTCTTATCCAAATTCAAGAAAAAAAAGATGAGGGCCAAGTATACTAGAATATGGAAAGACCTCACCAGACTGTCAATTTGAAATAATATCAACACACAATTAGATACTATAAACTCAACTAAGAGACATCAATATAGCAAAGAGACAAGGAATTTAAGCTAAAAATACTCCCCACACACTACGAGAGAAATAATACGGTTATTTTGGACCCTAAGCGAAATTAAACCTGACGTAAAATTAAATTCAGCCCAGGTTGTCAGTATCCTGGCCAAAAGAAAAAGAAAAACGAAACTGAAGAGGACCAAACATATTAGCTTTATTTAAGGTTGTAAAAATGGATCCTCAATTATATTCGGCACTGAAAAATTACATTCAACACCATCAATACCCACCAATATACGATAACCAACAATGAAAAGAATGGAAAAACGAAGCAGATTTTTTCAAGTAAAGGCTGGAAGCCTACACAAGAAAAATAGAAAGAAAACAAAGAAAAATTTGTTAAAGGTGTTACAAGAAGGAGAAATAGAACCCATCTTAGAATTAGCCCACAACCACCCTATAGGAACCACTTCGGAAAAGACATAGTATTCAATAAACTTCGTGAATGCTATTATTGGCCACAAATGTACCATGATATTTGTGAATATGTGAAGACATGTGAAAGCTGCCAACGCCATGAAAGCAGAAAATCTAAGGAACTATTACACCCGATACTCGTAAAAGCCCCCTTTTCATAGATTAGGGATCGATATAGTCGGCCCACTTCCTATAATGCCCCATATGAACAAATATATAGTTGTTGCGACCGACTATATGACAAAGTGGCCAGAAGCCCACACAATTCTCATGGCCAATGCACAAGAAGTGGCCCAGTTTATTTATGAGGAAATAATATGCTAGCACAGATGTCCTAACATCATATTATCTGATCAGGGCTCCCATTTCAACAACCATGTTGTTGATGAACTATTGGTGGCTTTAGGCACTAAGCACCACTGCTCCACCCCCTATCATCTCCAAACAAATGGGCTTGTAGAACATTTTAATAAAATGTTGTGCAACGCAGTAGCGAGACTAACCACCAACATGACGGACTGGGACTTACTAATCCCACCAATTCTGTTCACCTATCACACAGCGAAACAAGCTACGACGCAGGAAATACTTTTTTACTTGGTGTACAGTAGGACCGCCCAATTACCTATCCACCCTAGTGAATCCAAAGATCTACTGAACGATACTATCATACAGAGGCTGTATGAGATCGACAGTAATTTGCCTGAAGCCCATGAGAATGCACTGTGCCGAATTAAGAAGGTACAACAAGAGCAGAAAAGGCGTTATGATCTACAAGTCAAAGCCACAGATGATTTTCATATTGGTGATAAAATATTAGTGCTAGATGCCCGGAAATTGGGCACACGTACCAACAAATTGATGCCCAAATGGAAAGGGCTGTACTACATTCATGCTATTCTTCCAAATGGCGCCTACAAGATAAGAGAACTAAATGGGACAGTACTCGTGACACCCTTGAATAAAGCCCTACTCAAGCCCTATCATGAGCGAAGCAATTAAAGAACCCACATATTGGAAGTACCTAATCAAGGTGTACATCGTTAAAAGAACATAATATAAAAAAAAAAAAAAAAAAAAAAAAAAAAAGAGAAGAAAAGAAGGTCGAAAGAATGAAAAAAGCGGAAAAGGAACGAGAGAAGGGATAAAGAAGAAAATATATAAAGGCTGTGAATTAGCTGTTGAAAATGCAAACTTCAGATCCAACCTAAATACTAAAACACTCTGAAATTACTATTACTATGGTCTCTTATCAAACTTTGATTCAACAGGACCTACTCGCTACTGAACCTTCGCTCGTAATGGCCGCACCCTGCCCTTACGATGCTGGTCAAGGAATTGCAACCAAATTAGCCCTTGCCCGAGACAAAATTAATAGGGCCAAAGCTAGGGGAAATAGGCTTGATGCCCTAGTATATGCTTACTATTTCAGTGCCTGTATGTCTACGGCCACTTCAACTGAAAAAGCTGCGGCAAGAAGGGAGTACGGGGAATACTTCCTTCGGGGTGCCAAACGTGCCTACTATTTGTTCAAACCCTTCGGGGTCGAACAAATCTATAGAACCACTCATACCCGTCTCACCAAACTTACGACATTACCAAAGGAACAATTAATGAATTAATTCAAGACGAGCTTGCGTTACAAGCTCTCTTCGGAGGGGAATAATTGTGACAGTTAAGATTAATGTCACCATACCCGAAATCGGGCTGTGTCGGATGTCTATCATTTTTCTTTTCTATTTTTGTATCTTTTTATTCTATTTTCGGGAATAATGGGAGAAGTTTCCTTTTAGGGTAGTAAATTTAGTAAATTTAGTGAATTTAGTGAATTTAGCAAATTTAGCAAATTTAGCAAATTTAGTTAATTTCGTTAATTTCGTGAATTTCGTGAATTAAATTACCGAATTAAGTCTGTAAATTTTGCTATAAAAGAGCTCTTTGCTCGCCCCAAATAAAAGATAACTCTCGCTTGAGTTTTAACTTCGAAATTACTCTAGTAGAAGTTGCTCCTTAATAATTGACCTCCTTGACCCAATTCGTCCCTAATAAATCTATATTTCTGTCCCGAAATTAGAGTAGAGTTATCGCTTAGTAAGAAACGTTGTAGTAAAAGTTCCGATAACACTGTCGAAATTAGAGTAGAAGTGTTAGTCCCGAGTTGTTAAAACATATAGTACAATTACAAATTATACTTATCGTATAACCCTTGTCCCCGTGACCACATTATTCTTCTATCGAAAACGTCAATTACAAGAAAAGAGTATTGAATAATAAAATAGTACCCTTTTCAAAAATACACTTATTAAATACCTTATTTTCTCGTGACGCATTGTCATCACTTATTAAGCCAACAATCAATTAATTGATCGAACAATTAATTGATCTTCGAAATTACCCGTGACATCAGCCTCATCGGTTAATTGGAGATCCGAATTCCGCCAATTATCTACCAGTGACGTAGATCTTATATCCAAATTGAACATTAAATCACCGATAGCCGCTAGTATCGTGATTACGTCACACGTGACCACGAAAGAGCGAAACACTCTAAATCGAAGAACTAGAAGTGTTAGTGTTAAAGAAATTAATACAAACGAAACCATAAGAAGCTAAAAGGATACAGGAGTATTATCCAAGGTCCGGAACATCACCACAAGACCCGAAGAATCTTGAAACTCGGACCAAGTCTTTCCACGCCCTCTTTCTGCCTTCCACTTCAAGATTTTAGGAGTCTTGAAACCTAAGTGGATTATTTTAGTAGCATAATATAGTATTTTAGTTAGCTTAGCATAGAAAGTTTTAGTTATCACCTTCTCAACGGACGGGTTTATTTAAGCCCGACGCGGCCTGTTTAAACCAGACCCCGATAAAAAATTTCATAACGGGTTAATCTAAACTCCGACCCGATCCGATCATTTTACAATATAATAACGTCACGTTAGGGTGTTCAATAAACTAATTAATCAAAACATTAAGCTCGGATTTTTTAAAGGGTTATTTCACCTATAAATTTATATATGAATTTGTACTAATTTAGGTACATTTTTCTACACAACTAACAGACAAAATTGTACCATTTTTTTTTTAAACTGTAGTTCTAGACTAGCTCTATAGTGTAACAGAACCGGTTTTTTAATAACCTATGTTAATTATTAATAATAATTAATCCAAAATTTTATTAAAAGTTATTTAAAACCCGGTTCTGTTACAATGTAGAGCTAAAAAAAACATATACAATTTTGTTTGTTGGCTAAATTAGTACAAATTTATAAGTGAAATAACCCTTTAAAAATCCGAAATTAATGATCATCATATATGACCCCTAACTAAGTTTTGATCAATTAGTTTATTGAACACCCTAACGTCACGTTATCTTAGAACAATATACAATATCAGATTAGGGGTGGGTTCAGTCGGTTACGATCGGTTACGATAAGTTATTACCGTATAGTTCCAAAAATAAGCACCTCCCCGAAAATAAGCACCTGTGGCCCGCACTATGCCAATTTTGGGCTGCATTATAATGATCTCGGCCAGCATTACAAGCAAAAAAGGTGCTTATTTCGGAACTATACGGTATAGGTTATTGATGGCTAGCCGGCTAACCTCGATCGGTTATATAAGGCTAAATGACCGGTTATAACTGATCGATTTTTAATCGATTATTTAGATTTTGCTATGTAAATCCTTCTCCGCTTCTAATAAAAGTTGTAGAAGAAGAAACTTCGATTATAACGATGGTTAAAAACTAATATTGACCCGGTGAATAACGATATGTGAATTTTAATTCTCACGATTATATATTTCCTTTTTTGTTTCTTAAATAAAATCACGAAAATTAAATGTCGCGGCTGAAGCTTGAAACGGCTGATGCTTGAAATTTGAATTATTTTAATATGAAATTTTTAGAAATTTTTGGGGCCTTTTGTTAAGGGGTTTTTTTAGAGTTAGGTTAGGGTTTAGGGTTAGTTTTATAATAAAAGAGTATAAGTGGATTTGTGTAGGGTTTATATTTTTAAATCAAGGTTCCTGATTTCAAGCATCAGCCGTTTCAAGCTTCAGCCGCGACATTAAATATTCATATCTCTTGATACATTATGCTACAACTTTAATTAAAAGTAGGGAGAGTAGAGATGGGTTTCATGCGTGGCATGATACCTTAATCGTGCGCATTAATGTGCATGATTCGGAATTATGCGCACTTTATCTCATCTAAATTTTATATAGGACAATTAAAGTACTGTATATTTAATTTAGGCCAAGGTGTATAATGCAAGGCAAAATTAAGAAATATGAACACGGAAGTTTTGAAAAATTTTGAAAAGAAAATGAACTTAAGATGAGAAGGGTCGGGGGAAAAACTTTGGCAAATATCTGATATTTTCCGGAGGAAAAATATAAAATCAAAAAAATTATATCATGCGATATAGGGATGGGTTCGGTTATGGCTTAGTCGCTTAGCCGGTGGCTATAGCTGTAGTCGATGCTAGTCGGTCAGAGCGGCTTAGTCGACCGACTAAAATCGTAACCGATGCTAGATTTTTGATATAAACAATAATCATGGGCACTTTAAAATTTTCCATTTTGATGTGACGAATACATGTGTGTGACGAATAGTGATGTGACGAATAATATATTACAAATTCATTATTTATTCGTCACATACATATTCGTCACTTAAAAGTTTGTCACATCTTATATGTACGTATTACGCTTTAAAAATAATGTGTCGATCTTTGTCAAAACAATCTAATTCTGGTCAAATTTGCAGATCATTTTTCTGGACTTTTCATCCAAATGATCTGCAAATTTGGCCAGAATTATATTGTTTTGATAAAGATTAACATATGGGCTGCCGTCAATAGAAATAAGGCAAATTAACATTTTTAAAAAAATTAATACCTTAACTTTCACAGCTCATATTTCGATGAATTTTGAAGCTATCTGGATAATCTAATATTCAAAAGAAAGCTTAGACCGTAAGCTTTCTTTTGAATATTAAATTATTAAAATAGCTTCAAAGTTCATCGAGATAGGAGCTGTGAAAGTCAAGGTATTAATTTTTTTTAAAATGTCAATTTGCTTTATTTCTATTGATGGTAGCCCATATGATATCCAACCAGCCCATATGTAAATTTATATACTTTTAGGGTGTATTTATATACTCTTAGAGTACATTTATTGATCAAATAATTGATCGGCTATAGTCGACTAATAGCCGCTTTAGCCGATCGGCTAACCGGCTAAGAGTCGATAGCCGATCATAGTCGACCGATAGTCGACCGTAGTCGACCGAACCCATCCCTAATGCGATATCATGTGTATTTTTCCTATCTCTATTAGAGATGGGTTTCATGCGTGCGCATGTATGTGTGTGCATGATTCCTCAATTGTGTGTATTAATGCGCATTCATACGCATGTTTCGGAATTATGCGTATTTTATCTCATCTAAATTTTATATAGGAAAATTAATTATATATAATTTAGGCCAGGAAGTGTATTTACGGGCAGAATTAAAGAATTACAGGAGCGACTGTCGATGTTACATGACTGACTTTTCACCCAGTGTGCAACATATAAAAAAACTATTTTACAATACTAGATCATTCCGACAGTACATGTTATGATTATAATCCCACACTATTTTTAATAATAAAAATGGTGTGGGATTATAATCATAACATGTACTGTCGGAATGATCTGGTATTGTAAAATAGTTTTTTTATATGTTGCACACCGGGTGAAAAGTCAGTCGTGTAACATCGACGGTCGCTCCTGTATTAAGGAATATGGATGCAAAATTCTCGAAAAATTTCGAAAAGAAAATGAATGAGCATAAAAAGAAGAGCAATATTTTGTAAAAATTTGGGAACATATCCAATATTCTCCAAAGAGAAAATATAAATTCCAACAATTATATAATGTGATATCATGTGCATTTTATATAATGTACGCATTAATGAGCATGTTATTATAAGGCTACACAAAGTAAATTTTTCGTTTTGCATTACATGGTATCTCAAAACTCCGGTCGGCGGTCAGATTTTTTTTTTTTTTTTTTTTTTTTTTTTAATGTATATGACTTGAGTAAGTATATATGTACTAGAGATGGGTACGGTCACGGTCATAACCGTTGTGACCGGTCATTGACCGTAACTATTGCTGACTAGTCAAAGCAGTTTGACTGACTGGTCAAATAATGACCAATGCCAGATTTTTTTAAAAAACCATAATTTTATTTCATGCTACAGCTGTTATCAAAAGTTCTGAAACACTTGATAAAAATTTGCTGAATGATTTCTTGGTCAATTTGATAAAATTCAAGATTTTGAAATAATTGAATCACATGTGATACAAAAATAACATCTATATACGTACGTATATACGACCATACAGAAATTATAAATTTATCGAATAAACCAAATTATAAGATTAACCCTAGATGCAACAAAATTGTTGCAACAGATTCTTGATTCTTATTGGCTAACGACCGTGATCTGTGAAATTTTGGCCTGCATTACATAGTTGTTGCTAAATTCTGACCAGAATTAACTTTTTGATTTTTTCATCACAAAAATAGCTTTTGGAATATAAGCCCACACTATAATAAATTGATAGACAGCTGACTTTGTTAGTAAAATTCTGGGTAATTCCGGCCTAATTTTCTGATGTCGTTTTTACCAATCAAAATTGAGAATGTGCTGTGAAATTTTGTTGTGGTAGCTAGGGTTAATGCTAAATAAATGCCAAAAAAGTAGCTGTGCAACATAGTTGTTTGGTGAAAATCAATTCTTAGTAAATTTATTCAGAAATTTAATCAGGTGTTGCAGAATTTATGATAACAGCCATAATTGAGATAATCCACATACGTATCTAATTTTAGTATCTAGTTTAGAAAGCACTATATATATCATATTAGTATCACAAAACAAAAATCTTTAATATTATTGTTATCTTTAAAGATTTTTATTTTGTAATACTCACATGCATAGTCATTTGATTGTTGCCTAATTGCACAATTGTGCAAAATTGTTTTTGCTAAACAAGCCAAATAATTACCAGGCTATGAATTCCGTAAATATGCAATATTTACGGAAAAAACATAAAATATACATAGAATGCCATAGAAAAACTTTTGTATAATTAGCAGTTTAAATCAATTTAATTTAATATTATTTATATGTACTTTTTAAAAAAATAAACCTATAAAGTAAACAAAAAAGAAGTATATATAAAATTTTATTAGAGTTATAAGACTTAACTATTAAAAATAATCAAAATGATTTTTAATTTTAGAGAAGCTAACATAATAGCGACTTTTTAAAAATAGATAAAATTAAGTAATTACCATTCTAACTTCTCTAAAACTAGAAATAATTTTGATTATTTTTAATAATGAAGTCCTACAACTCTAATAAAATTTTCTAAATACTTCTTTTTTGTTTATTTTTCGTAGTTTTATTTTTTTTTAAAGGTACTTTAAACTGTATAAATAATGTAAAATTAAATTGATTTAAATTGCCAATCATATGAAGGTCTTCTATGGCACAGAATGACTATTTTTATAAAGTTATATTCAAATTTTATAAATTGCGATCTATACTATAATTTGTACTATTGTATTTTTAATTAAGAATTAAAATTAAATATTTATTATTTGTGTTGTACGTCAGAATAGAATTATTGCAAATTTAAAATCCACCTAGGTTAATTCCAAATAAACCTATATTGTAATAGAATTTTAATATTTGCTTGAGTTGTTAAAGAATTCCAATTCATCTTACACAAAATATGTGTATTCCAAATTATTTCATTGAATACATTGTTTGGAATTTAAGATAGAATTTATTCATAACACATGTATTGCAAATTAAATTTAAAAAGCATAACACAAAATTTTTACATCTATGATTAGTGGGATAGCAACTATTCCTATAGGGTATATTTATTTTATATTTAAAGCGATTTTGTCTTATACATTTTTGCAATTGCATTTAATATTATCTACTTGTGAAGAGGATTGCATAATAGAAGCTTTTCAATGCCTATGAGCATTGAAATAATATTATTTTAATCACGTAGTGCAAATGTATTTTTTGCTAAATAACGATTTTTCAGATCCTTGATTGTTTGTTGTATTTGCTGAATCTTGTAAAACCTTAATACAAAAACAAAGTCTTCACGTAAGGTTCTATGTTACCTATTTGCCGACTCATTACTAAAATATTTGGAATGCAATTCTTTGAATAAATTACAGAGTAAAAGTAAATATTGATATTTGATTATCATGTAGATAGAGTTGCAAATAATGAAAATGTGAAATAAAAAAATAATAAATATTTATATTCAAAACTCTTCCCGATGATTATTTGTACCAAAATTTCAACTAACAAAAAACACAACTTTTGTTGAAGAGATGTGGCCTTACGGTGCAGTTTGTCTAG